>RJWK010020047.1:0-31817 GCA_004363435.1 Platanista minor
TCTGACCCCCAAAGCCCGAGCCTCAGCTCCCAGCCCTGCGCCACCCCAGAGGGTGAGCAGACAAGCCTCTCAGGTTAGTGAGTGCTTGTCGGCAGTGATCCTCTGTGTGGGAATCTCTCCGCTTTGCCCTCTGCACCCCTGTTGCCGTGCTCTCCTCCATTGCTCTGAAGCTTCCCCCACGCCCACCTGCCATCTCCACCAGTGAAGGGGCTTCCTAGTGTGTGGAAACTTTTCCTCCTTCACAGCTCCCTCCCAGAGGTGCAGGTCCCATCCCTATTCTTTTGTCTCTGTTTTTTTTTTTTTTCTTTTGCCCTACCCAGGTATGTGGGGAGTTTCTTGCCTTTTGGGAAGTCTGAGGTCTTCTGCCAGTGTTCACTAGGTGTTCTGTAGGAGTTGTTCCGCATGTAGATGTATTTCTCATGTATATCTGGGGAGGAAGGTGATCTCCATGTCTTACTGCTCTGCCATCATGAAGGTCTCTTCACAAATTTCATAAGTTTTATGAAGTAAGCTAATCAGATAAGCAAATATTACTAGCTGTATAATATTATTTCAGATGCAGTAAAAAGTGGTTCATATAGATTAAGCCATGCTGAGATATATCATTTTCAAATTATGAATTGCTACAACTTCAAAACACATTTATCTCCTTTGATTGTTTTAAAAATGACTTAGGTTGATTTAACTCATCATAGAAGGCAATATTCAATTATCTATGATTCCAGAAAATTGTATTTTATTAACTGATATGTTGAATAAATTGAGGAAGTAGAATGTCAGTTTACAGCCTCATATTTGTTTATTATGGTTTGATATTTATTTGAATAAATAATAGCAATCCTGTGTGTTTGTACTGATTGAGTTTGTTCTAAAAATTTATAAATATCAGTGATAACTGTATGTAAAAGAAAACAATGACTCTTTTTTATTCCAGTTTAAATTTCAGCAATGGACTAATTTGAATTCAGGCTAGAACCAGTGGCAGTCTGCCAAAGCTATGAGAATATTTAAAAATCTTTCTTCCTATTGTTTCAATTTGTATAGAATACACTATATACTAGGAATAAGTGATCACATGCACACATACAATCTTTCCATATGATATTTAATGATAATATTTTGTAGGCTGAAAAAAAGCAGAACATCTGAATCTCCTTTTTATTGATATCATAAGAAGTCTGTTAGATGCATATCAAAATACCCTACTAACTAATTATCTGTATAAATAGTTATACATGTGTATATGTATTTCATACTTTTGAAAAATATATTTTTGATTATATATTTTATATATATTATAAATATTATATATATACATATATTCTATATAGAGATTCATTTTTTAACACATAGAATTCCAGCATTTTAAATTGAAATAAATTATAGAACATAAATTTCATTGTATGGCATAATTCCCCTCAAAAAAGACAATACAGGAAAACTCTTTTCTTGTTAAGATGGATGGCAATGAAAAGACATCAGAGGAGCTTTCATACTGAGAATTCAATTCAATATCCAACACTTCCCTTATTTCCCACATGAATTCTTAACACACACACCACACACACACACACACACACACACACACACACACAAGTATCCTTGCAAATAAATTAAATGATGACAAGAATTACAGTTTCAGGGTTGACAATTTAGTTCTGTAATTGTTACGAATGTAACCAACAATTTAAATCTTTGAACAAATTAAACATATATTAAAGGCATGTTCAGTGTACAAGGGGCTGGGGTGCAGGAGTTACTGAGGGGATAGAAGGAAAACATATAATAATCTTTAAAAATTTACCTTAGGTCAATGCAGACATAGAGAATGGATTTGAGGACATGGTGAGGGGGAAGGGTGAGCTGGGATGAAGTGAGAGAATGGCATGGACATATATACACTACCAAATGTAAAATAGATAGCTAGTAGGAAGCAGCCACATAGCACAGGGAGATCAGCTCGTTGCTTTGTGACCACCTAGAGGGTGGGATAATGAGGGTGTGAGGGACATGCAAGAGGGAGGAGATATGGAGATATATGTATATGTATAGTTGATTCACTTTGTTATAAAGCAGAAACTAATACAACATTGTAAAGCAATTATACTCCAATAAAGATGTTAAAAAGTTACCTTATGTCTTAGAAACAATGAATCATTCTATTTGTTACTATATTAATATCAACATAGTATCAATTAAATTGGTAGATATGTTATAATTAGTTATTTATATCTCAGAATAAACATTTAAGGCTGACCTATTCTAAGTTTATCACACAAAATCAAAGATGCTTATGTCTTCTATATGTTATGCTGTTTGTTAAAAATTAGTTATGAGGAACAAATGTCTTAACTAATGCTTAATTTTAGCACTAAGGCTTTCAAAGCCTAACAGTATAACACTTAGAATTATTTTAAGCAGGGCTAGTTCATGTTGAAGCTTTTGGGCACTAAAGTCTCAGATTAATTTGTAGCCTTTAATAAGTCTTTTCCATCAATTCCAATTGGCTTAGTGGATGAAGAATTCTACCTGCCATATCAGTAAACAAAGGATGTTGTGGCCATCAAGCCATCAGCCACTGTAGCCACCCCAACTGTGCACCCTGAGGGGATTCAGGATGGAGAAAAACAGGATACTGGCCTTAGATACTCAAATGCATATAAAAAAAATGACCTAAGCCCATATTCTTGCATCTTCCCATACAAAGAAATGCACTAAATTCATTAACTTCAGATGTCTGGTTTTTGTTAATTAACAGTAATCTTTACCTGGTTTTTGTTGCATAAACTCCTATACATCCTGGCTCCTCCCTTACCTCTTCAGAGCAGTCCCTTAGAGCTATCTGAGAAGCTGCCTCCTAGGCTTAAGTCCTCAGCAAGGCCTACAAATAAAACATAATTTTCAATTTTTAGGTTGTGCATTTTTTTCCAGTGGACAGTTTCAATATAGTACATTACTTTTATATGCCATGTGGTCTCCTGTAGTTTCACAACACATTTAAATATTCAAATGGCTCTGACTGTTCAGATGCTGTGTGTGGAGAAAAACAAAAAACAAAAAAAACCCCAAAAACAAACCTCATATTGCAAAGCTAAACTTCCTTTCTTCCCTCCCTCCCTCCCTTCCTTCCTTCTCACTTCTTTTTCCCTTCCCTCCCTCTCTCTTTCTGATTTTCTCTCTCTTTCATCCTTGCTTTCTTTCTGGTGCTCTTTTTTTTCCTTCTTCATTTAATTTTTAATCCTTATTACTTTAGCATAAAGTATAAAATTCATCATCTGGAATTCATAAATCTAAATTATATTGAAGCAAACAATCTTAAGTCCAGATATTTGAAAATTATATTACCAAACTACATGGAATATATTTAATGATTCTTATTTTCCATATTTTAAAACTATGGGGCAATATATCTTACTGGTTAAGAATAAGTGATTAACATGCATTAAGCATCTATTATGCCAAGCATGGTTCAATATGTCAATATTAATTGAACACTCAGGCCTTTTACATGAATTACTGCACTTAACAATTTTAAAAAACACATAATAGGAAACTGAGCCTTAGAAAGGCAATTTCTTCTAGCACACACAGATAAGTTCCTCCTTTAATGCTTCCAACAAACCTATCATTAATTATTTTCATTTTAGAGTTAAAAGATTTTGAAGAGTCTACAGAATGGTAACTTTTTAATGTGATGCCTGCAAGGTCATAAATAAAGTAGAGCAGGTATTTGAATATATGTGTAATTACAAACAACATGCCTGCCTTTTCCAACAATATATACAGAATGTAGTGTCTATATTTATTAACAATTATGTTAGCAATTAGCACTTTTTAAAAAAACACCAAGATTTATTTTTTCCAATTAAAATAATATAGACAATTGCATCAGTGAACTCCTTTACTGCAGAGGGCACATTTTCAGAAGATCTGGGAAAGTTTTATGAGTTATACAAAAATTTATATATGCACAAGAGGTAAGCTCCTTTCCTGCTTGTATAATACATGCCACCGACTATTCATTACTCAAAAGATCTTTGTGCTCTTTTCATGTGGAAAATAAATGAAAAATCTTCTTGAGTATTTATCACGACAATGTGTGTTAAGTTTGAGATATCTCTCCCAAGACATTTTCATATTTTTCAAAATACACTCCTGCAAATTACCATTTGAGAATGAGACAACATGTGGCAGCAATCAGTTCCATTATTAGCTCTGACTCAAGCAAAATGAGAGGTTGAGGTAATCAGAATAGTTCACAAGGATATGCACATCAGTGGTACAGATATTTATGTAGACTTATGAATTGAAATGCACATGTAATTTTAGATAGAAAATGATCTTTAAAATTTCACTATGATCATTGAAAATTTATATCATGAATAAAATAATGGATGACATCTTGGTAAAAATTAATTTCCATAATTCTTACGGACTGAATGTTTATATCTCCCTACTCCAAATCTATATGTTGAAACCCTACTCCCCAGTGTGAAGGTATTAAGAGGTGGGACCTCTGAGAGATAAAGATGAAATGAGTTCTTGAAGGTGAAGCTCTCATGAACAGGTTTAGAGCATTTTTTTTTTTTTTTTTTATGCGGGCCTCTCACTGTTGTGGCCTCTCCCGTTTCGGAGCACAGGCTCCGGATGCGCAGGCTCAGTGGCCATGGCTCACGGGCCCAGCCGCTCTGTGGCATGTGGGATCCTCCCGGACCGGGGCACAAACCCGTGTCCCCTGCATCAACAGGCAGACTCTCAACCACTGCGCCACCAGAGGAGCCCCTAGAGCCCTTTTAATAATCACAAGAGAGTTTGCTTCCTCTCTTTCTGCCATGTGAGAACACAGTGAGAAGTTGGCAGCCTGCAAAAAGGAAGATGGCTCTCATCAAAACCCAACCATGCTGGCACCTTGATTTCAGATTTCCAGCCTCTAGAACTATAAGAAATACATTTCTGTTGTTTATAAGTCATCCATCCAGTCTGTGGCATTTTGTTCTGGCAGCCCCAAATGACTAAGATAATAATTGTATTTATTTTAGATTTTGCTTTATGGGATTCATTTCAATATGGATAATCAATGTAGGCTAAAATTCATGGTGCACTTCTGAATGCTTTTCCTCTTTTTTTTCTCTTTTATATGTTATGGAATTGGATAAAACCTTATTTGTCTATTTTTCCATTTTTCTAGACATTATTTATAAAGAATCTATGGAAGTTTCTTTTTAAGCTGATGTTTTACATACACACACACCCCCCTATGTATAGGCCACCACGTATTCTATCTCTAAATCTGTTGTAACAGCTGTGTTAGAAGACCTATGGAACTGGATATTTTATTTGTTCTAAAAGGAGCTTTGCTGCAAACATGTAAGTGCCATTAACTTAAATACCCAAAGAGCATTGCTGTCATTTCTCAGAACTATAGTTGGAAAAACATTTAATTAATTCATTTTCAGAAAAGCATTTCTGAAATGTCACTACCAGAGCATTTGTTTCTTGAAAAGACTAAAAAGATATTGTTTCCCATAATACTTTTTTTATGGTAGTGACTCCAGTTTCCAAGATAGCCTCACAACTAATAACCCATTAAAGAAAGTGTCTGCATTTATTCCAGGAAAGCTAAGAATAATTTTGAAACCCCAAACTCCCACTTCACACTCTTCAGTTTTTGGAGAATGGAGTGTTTTTTATTGTGTCCTAATAGGTACATGGATTTTTTTCTGAACAGCTTTTTGGAAATGTCTTGAGAAAATAAAAACTGCAAAGCTTTAAGGAACTGTTTATCATTGAAGATGTAGCTCATTTTGCCCAGATGTGCTATCATAATAGATACATCAAGTGCATGTACTATATACAAGTAACACAGTTTTGTAAGGAAATAAATTATTGTTTTACAATTACTGTAATGTAGGAATCTAGCTGTTGCCTTAAAATACAGAACATTTTACAATACTAAATTGGGAAAATAATCTTGAGAAATATGCTTAAGGACACCTTGTCCATCTGACTGTTTCTTTAATGATGAAAAAATAAGCATAATGTGTCATAAACAGATACTTAAAATGACAAAAACAGGGTTAAAACCCATTGTTCAGTAAGGAGTAGATGACAGTGAAGGAAAACTATAAAATATGTTACATTTTTGTTATTTTTCCTAAATTTCTTGTTGTCTTCCATATGTTTTACTTCCTTTATCAATTCTTACTAAGGGCAAAGTAGGTAAATAAAATGAAGTTAATCAAATTTATTTTTCTTACATGTCATCATGTGATTCTAACTGAGCTCTATGTATAGAATTTCACTTGCTCTCCTGGAAGCATTATATTTACCTCTCTTTAATAAGAATTGTTTCCCAGTTTTGAATTTTCTCAGTACTTTCATTCCCTCCTTTATCTCTTAAATATATATGAATTCATTCCCTCCTTTATCTCTTAAATATATATGAATTCATCCTTTACCATGTATGCTTTTCTTGTCTCAGTTGCAGATTATGAATGACTTGAAATTCATGGTCTTATTATTCTAAAAGAACAATTATTGGGTATTTCATACCCTTGTAATTAGTAATTTTGTATTATATAAAAGTAAGACAAAAAGAAACAAAAAAAGATCTTACTAAGAAAATAATTCCAAAACAACCACACACCGCGACTACCACCACTGCTAACAACAACAAGGTACTTTTTATGTGGGATACCATTTGATTTTAGGGCCTGATTCTATTAATATTCTTCTCTCTTTATTTAAGCATAGAACACACTGCTTTGATGGGTGTATTAGTTGCTTCAGGTGGCACACAAATAATACATGCTGAGGTGAAAATAAGTTTAAGATATTAATGCCATCTGTTCCACAGAGGTAAATTAACTGAAATTATGTTATCAGAAAGCCCTGTTTTATTATTTCTATTAATTATTAGAAACATGAAGAATTATTATTAATATCAGATAATGTTAATTATCAGAAGAAGATTGTAATATGTCACAAAGTCCTAGTAGTGCTTCCTTCTCAAATACTATCAGTGTACTCTTTCCCATTCCTATCACCACCACAATTTACTAGCCCATTTTTAATTCCTACTTAGAAGTACTACAATTATAGAAATATCCTCAAAACTTAATACATGGATTCCAAAATTACTTTTTATTCAAAATTCCAGCAAGAAGATTCTTCTCAAAAAATTTGCTTTGATCATGTCCTGTTACTCACAGTGGATATTTACAAACATAAAATTCAAACTACTCAGGCTGATGTTAAAAACCCTCTATAAATGTGTTTGAAGCAAGAAATTCAGGTTGTTTTCAATTAATTATTCCACAAAAAAAATTAGAATTAGAAAATTTTTAATAAACTTTTAATTTTTAACCAAATTTAGATTTACAAAAAGTATAAAAAATAGGACAGAGTTTCCACATAACCTTTGTCTTAATCCATTTGGGTGGCTGTTAACAAAATACCATCGACTGGATACCTTATAAATAACAAAAATTTATTACTTGTAGTTCTGGAGGCTGAGAAATCCAAGATCATGGTACTGCCAGATTAGGTGTGGTAGCTGGTGAAGGCCTTCTTCCTGGCTCATAGATGACAACTTCTTACTATGTCTTCCCATGACAGAAGGTGATAGGGAGCTCTGTGAGGTCTCTTTTACAAAAGCATTAATTCCATTTATGAAGGCATTACCCTCCTGCCCTAAAATTCTCCCAAAGGCCACAACTCCTAGTACACACAACTTTGGGGGTTAAGATTTCAAAATATGAATTTCAGGGAGAC
Source organism: Platanista minor (assembly GCA_004363435.1). Taxonomy (NCBI): domain Eukaryota; kingdom Metazoa; phylum Chordata; class Mammalia; order Artiodactyla; family Platanistidae; genus Platanista; species Platanista minor. Next base: position 7,774 of record RJWK010020047.1, read on the forward strand.
ACATTCAGACCATATAGCACTCCTCCTTTTCTCCTGTTGTTACATCTTAAATCTATGACGCACTTGTCAAAGCTAAGAAACTGACACAAGTTTCAATACTATAAACTTCAGACTTTATTTGAATTTCACCAGTTTTCTACCAATGTGGTTTTTTTTCTGCTCCAGGAGTCCAATACAGGATAGCAAATTTATTTAGTTTCATGTCTCCTTAGTTTCCTTTGGTTTATAAATGTTTCTCAGTCTTTTTTAAATTTTTCCCATGACTTTGGCAGTCTTGAGGAGTTCTGGCCATGTATTTTGAAGAATGTCTTTCAAGTTAGGTTTGTCTGATACTTTCTTTCACAAAATGTCTTCAAGTTCACCATACTTTTATCTGTTCTGTCCAGTCTACTAATGAGTCAATCAAAGGCATTCTTTATTTCTGTTACACTGTTTTTGATTTCTCTCAATTCCATTTGGTATTTTTCTTACAATTTCCATATCTTTTCTGAAATTACCTATCTGCTCCTGTGTGTTCCATTAGGGTCTTTAACATATTAATCATAGTTATTTAAAATTCTCTACCTGGTAATTCCTAGTCCTCAAACCTGTGTCGTACTTGTGTCTGATTGTCATAATTGATTCATCTCTTCAGAGTATTTTTTCTTGATTTTGGCATGCTTGGTAATTGCTTGATGAAAGTTGGACATCTATCAAACAATGATACTGGGGGACTTATTTTTAATGTTTGGAATACAGTCCATTTCCTTTTCATAGGCCTTTAGTATGAGGATTTGTGTGAATCTATTTAGGAGTCAGATTGTGTGTAAAGTTTGTTGCTACTGTGATTACCAGAGTTGGAATTTGTTGTTGTTTTGTTCACCAGATACTTCAAATTCCTGTAGTAATACTTTTATTATTATTATTATTTTGTCTCCATGACTGGGTTTTGGGCTTTTTGTACTGCTTCCCTGAAAGTGTCTCTTTGTTGCAGCTTTCCTAACTTTTCCACTATTAGTTTTTCCTTGGGGCTTGTTGGTACGGTGGTGGAGGGGAAGGGTCATGTGGAGCATTCTATGATGTTCTGAGCTTCTTGGAACATCTTGAGCCTCAGGCTATGAACCTGAGTTGAGGGTATAGCCTTCACCAGTTTTTTTCCCCTCCTCCAGGGATTGAGTTTCTGTTTTTGGACTCTCTTCCCTTTCTCCAACTGCAGTGGATGTCCATCAGTGTCTTCAGACTACAGTTTAGGATTTGTTGCCCCTGCAGATTAAAGCCTTAGTTACCTGAGGGATATAAGAAAAACTGGTTCAGGCAGAATGTGGCTTCCCTGGTCTTCCACAACAGCTGCTGTGGAAATTTTCTCCATCAGAATAAATTCTTTGTTCCATAAGTGAGATAGGGAACATGAGTTTACATGAATTTCAGCAGTAGCTGTTTTTCCTCTTCACCAAGTAGCACCACATAGGGGGAGGGAGGCGATCTCTAAATTCTCCTCAATTCTTCTTTTAAGAGCCAGATGGATAACCTTAAAGAAAAACCTTCAAGTGGGTGGGAACTTCCCTATGTCTGTGGATAGCAGGAGCTTCACCACAGGTTACAGTTAAACTTTAGCAATTTCTAAAACTTTCTTGTAGGAACATTAACATTTATGACTTTTGTATATCAGATGGCATCTGCCACAAATAAGCAAAAGCTCAGGTTTCCCCCTTTATTCACCATTCTCAGGGACCTAGGCTCTCTGCTGGGTTCAACAAAAGTCATTAATCTACAGTTCATCTTTTGTCTTGTTGTGAGTATGGGAGAGTGAAGTGTTTCTAGCTCTACATTCCTGAGATGAATCCTGGTATCACGATGCTGACAAATGTTTAATGTATACTTGAAGTCATTAGATTGCTAACAGGCTAGTAAAAACTTGTGAAGCTAAGATCCTGAAAAGTAGGGAAAACCAAAATTCTGAGTCCCGTTTGTTATTACTTATCTCTTCTGGTGAATGATGAATGTGAAATGTTTAAGCCTTAGGGAAGAGAAAATGGAGAAATATAAGTTGCATCTAAAGATAGTGGAAAGGAGGGTATAACTGCCACTTTTTGGATGAAACCATGGTGGGCAAACATTCAGAGAAAGCATACGTCAGAAATAGACCACTCTTCACAGGGATCAAAGCCCAGTTATAATTAATTTAAATTAAGTTGATCTATGATTGCTTTTGCCTCCAGCCCAGCTGACAGCCTGAGGCAAAATTAAATCCTCAATGGGAAACCTAAGCCAGAGCTTTGAGTTATCTACAGGATTTTTCATAAAGAAGATCCATCTCTCTATCTAAATGACCAGACCTATAAAAACACAGGGCTGTCTCCAAAAATGTGAACACAAAGTTGAACAGCAGAAAGAGACCAAAGAAGGATAATGTAATAAAATTATTAAATAAAAATTCAAATATTATTATACATAATATGCTCAGGAAAGTGAAATACAAGATGGAGAAAGTAAGCAGAGAACCAGCAACTATATAAGTAAAGCAAACTAATGTCCCAGAATTTAAAAGAATACAACTGAAATTAAGAATTCAGTGAATGAGGGCTTCCCTGGTGGTGCAGTGGCCAATGCAGGGGACACGGGTTCGTGCCCTGGTCCGGGAAGATCCCACATGCTGCAGAGCGGCTGGGCCTGTGAGTCATGGCCACTGAACCTGTGCGTCTGGAGCCTGTGCTCCGCAATGGGTGAGGCCACAGCAATGAGAGGCCCACGTACCACAAAAAAAAAAGAATTCAGTGAATGAGTTTAAAAGGTGATTTGAGGGAACCTAAGAGAGAAGTAGTGAACTGAAATACAGTTCAGAACAATATAAACATGCTAAAGCACATAGGGATTAAAGGATGGGACCTAAAATAAGAGACTAATAGACTGCACAAACTGGCATAATCTTTGTTATTGTTATCTATTTGATTACTTTAAGCATACCTATTTTAAGATCTCTTCCATATTTTTCTATTATTTGCTGTTTCTGTGCTATGAGTTTTCCAGTGTATTGCATCTATGACCTTGCTTTTTTTTTTGGTAAGTTCCGATTCTTCACTTTTATTGGTAAGTTCGACTTATGAATTTGTCTTTTAAGGAATTGTTCCCATGGAAGTCCTGCATGCCTTCATGTGAAGATACCTCTATGGGATTGTTTTATTGTTGACTCTCCCTGTGCTCTAAGAGTTTTGCCAGTACTGAATTAGTTTTCTGTTAATTTCTCAAATTGGAATTTCCTAGCTTTACACATTAAAAGATTTGGTTTCATATATCTCTGTTCTCTTTTCCCACCCACTGTCTGCAGTAGTTGGCCTCTACGCCATATCTCTAGTACAGTGGCAGAGTTTTTCTAATCTTTTTTTCAAAGATGGGTCAGCTTTTCTTGGTTCATGATTTTATGTAAAGAGCTCAGAAACAGCACTTGACATTGGGACCATGGCTGTAATTCCTGTATCCACATTCAGCCCTTTACGTGTATATCTGGTTCTGACACCCACATTGAGAAAAAGAGAAAATAGTGCTTACTTATTGCTCTGGTTTTGAGTTCTTTATTTCTAGCATCGAAAGTTTTCTTTAAATTTCAACATAACTGTATTTTAAAATGTTTAATTATAATTTTTCTAGCATTTTTAAATAATTTGAGTGAAAAAGTCCTATGTTAGTTCAATCTATTATATAAATTATACACTGAGACTTATTTTTTATTGTATTATTTTGTGTTTGTATTGTAAAATTTGTTGGAGGAAGGAAGCCTTAAAAATTGGTGGGAATACTTTGTATAGGGTGAAATCTAGAGGGATTCTTAGGTAACTGGATACAAACATTAAATGAAATCCTCCCTCCTTCAATCTTTCTGTCATGGATGAGAAGTGAAAATAACTTTTTTAAAAATAATCACCTGTAGATGAGTCTCAGCCACTCTGTGGCTCTGGTCCATTACTGACCACATTTTCTCACTTTTGTTTATTTAGTTGGTTGTTTTGCACTCTGGAAAAATATACAAACATAATATTTTCCTGTAAACTAATCCACTGCAATGGTGAATGGTTGGATTAAAATAGTTGAAAGACAAAAAAAAAAAAGTCTACAAATAACAAATGCTGGAGAGGGTGTAGAGAAAAGGGAACCCTCCTACACTGCTGGTGGGACCGTAAGTTAGTATGGTCACTGTGGAAAACATTATGGAGGTTCCTCAGAAAATTAAAAATAGAATTACCATATAATTCCAGCAATCCCACTCCTGGGCATATATCCAGACAAAACTATAATTCAAAAAGATACATGTACCCTGATGTTCATAGCAGCACTATTCACAATAGCCAAGACATGGAAACAACCTAAATGTCCATTGACAGATGAATGGATAAAGAAGACACGGTACATATATACAATGGAATACTACTCAGCCATAAAAGGAACAAAATAATGCCATCTGCAGCAACATGGATGCAACTAGAGATTAGCATACTAAGTGAAGTAAATCAGAAAGAGAAAGACAAATACCATATGATATCACTTATATGTGGAATCTAAAATATGACACAAATGAACCTATCTATGAAACAGAAACAGAATCATGGACATAGAGAACAGACTGTTGGTTGCCAAGAGGGAGGGTGGTGGGAGAAGGATGGATTGGGAGTTTGAGATTAGTAGAGGCAAACTAGCATATATAGAATGAATAAACAACAAGGTCCTACTGTATAGCACAGGGAACTATATTCAATATCCTGTGATAGGGCTTCCCTGGCGGCGCAGTGGTTGAGAGTCTGCCTGCCGATGCAGGGGACATGGGTTCGTGCCCTGGTCAGGGAAGATCCCACATGCCACGGAGTGGCTAGGCCCGTGAGCCATGGCCGCTGAGCCTGCGTGTCCGGATCCTGTGCTCTGCAACGGGAGAGGCCCCAACAGTGAGAGGCCCGCGTACCACACACACACACAAAAATATCCTTTGATAAACCATAATGGAAAAGAATATGAAAAAGAATGTATATATATATGTATAACTGAGTCACTTTGCTGTACTGAAGTAATACAACATTGTAAATCAACTATACTTCAATAAAAAATAAATTGAGACAAAATTATCCATTAAAATGTCTTCACTATTAAAAAAAAGTGTTTTCATTGTAAGGATCATTTTTCTTTTAGTAAATGTAAATACCAAAGTGACTGTCATTTGCTTAGTCTGTTATACGTCAAACAATCACCTCATCACTGCGTAATTACCTTAAGAGTAGGAACTACTTTTCATAGACAGAAAAAAAAATTAGGGGCCTATTGAGGCAACATGCATCCTTCCTTATAAAGAAGAGTGTCCCACATCCCAAAACAAGCATTCTTTACCAATATGCTTTTAGGTATGGGTGAGTGATTAAATTGTATTTTATGACATTCTAAAGCATTTCATAATTTATATAATAAAATTGTAATTATAGGATTTATCAGTTATTTCCATCTAAATATGCCATGATGAAAAGCAAAAGCATCACTTTTTATTACTCTGTTCATCACCTTTTATAATAAGAAGTCTTCAGAAAATTAAGGGAATTACTAACATTGTGCTTATTCTTGTAACATTATAGAAAACTTTAGTAAAGGTCTAGTTATTTTATTCAGAATCTCTTTAATCACAATTGTTCTAATATGACAGAAGTGAATGCTAGGGTAAAGATCTATATTTTTCTCTTGTGAATAACAGCAATATTGACTGGCAATGCTTGTCAGTATTGCCATTGAGCTGAAGCAGTAAATAACTTTTTTATTAGAGGCATTAATCAAGTGCAATGTATCCACATTTGACTTGTACTTATATATGAGCTCCATGAATATTTAGACATCATTTTTAAATATGTAAATAACTGCAGTGAAACTGAATATTAAGTATCCCCAGGTAACATCTACAATTTTCAATACATAATTAAATTTATGAAGAGGAGGTTTGGAATTTGACTTAGTTAGGAGATTGATTTGCATAAAATATGGCTGAGCCCTTCAATATTAGATATAAAATATTTTTTTATTCCCTGTTTCCCATGACAGAAAATGTATGCAGAATAAGATGCAATACTGAATCATGATGAAGCATTTAAAATCATATCACATTCACCATGGTCATACATATTTTTAATATTCTTAAAAATATTTACTTTTTTTTCAGTAAAATTTACCTTCTAAGAGGATATGGAAAAATCTCATGGTGATTTTTCATGGGGAAGAGCTCCATACCACCTTTCACATATGGTATATATAAAACTAACAACTGGTCAATAGACAGATACCTATAAAAAAGCTTGTTGCAAATGCTCCACAAACGTCAGGGTGAAGGAAATGTGGTGTTTTATCTTTGTTTCTCTAAACTATAAGAACTGCTGGAGGAAAAAGAAGAGGACATAAGTTATAGTATTATTGAATAAGTAGTCAATAAATGACTTACACTCAAATGACTAAGGTCAAAAGAAGGGGGTGGGGAGAAGAGTGATGGAGAGAGAAAGAGGGAGAAAGAATCTTGTTGACACAAAACACGTTTGATTTTTAAGATGATGGTAGAAAATTTGAGATTTTGTATATCTGCTTACAAATAATTAATTTAATTGCTGCTTTTAAAATACATTAATCCTCTCTAGAAGAGATTTAAAGTATAACTCTACTAGATTTTGATTAAATTCTCAATGATAAAGGACATATGTCAGATGTCAGTGTTTAATAAGAACAGTGTTTATAATCCAGTGACAGAGAAACAGTAAATTCAGGGCAGTAAAAAAGGGCAATTGAATTATGGATTCTAGGCTACATAAAATATTCTAATATCATCAATGCTTTGGGATTATTAAAAAGTATCCATATCAGAGAAAAATATCTGTGCAACTTTGAGACTACATTCACCATTTACTTTATTAATTGCCAGGTAAGATTTTATTGAGCCCATCCATAATTTTTTTTTTTTTTCAAATTTCTGAAACTAGTTGTTTTGGGACTGATTGTTCCTAAAGGCTCTTCTTCACTTGCTTGCCCTGTTCTGTTATATAAATAATTAAAGAAATTTCTGTGTATACACTGCTCTTTACTTTTAATATACTTGTCATTAAATGTAAAATAATAGCAATAGATAAAGAAACTCTGTAAGATGAGAAAACATCATTATGGAATTAAATATTTTCATGAAATGGGTAAAACAACTGTTTTTTAACTTTGAGATTACAATTTACCCTTCCTTTCCTTTTATTGGGGGGGATTAATATTTCATTATATGTGAAAGATCCCACTAAGATTATGTGTTACATATTTATAAGAATCCTGTTTGACCACACATACATACATGCATACATAAATTTTTCCTATGAAGACCAAGAGATACAGAATAATAAAAAGAAAATATTTTTAGGATTGATCGATAATTTGTTCTGAGGAGAAAATAAAGGCAAAAAAAAAAAGTGAGAAATGTGTTATTAATAATTTTACTTAAAATTTATTTAACTATATGAATTATTTTAGAGTTGAAAAAGTCATCTTTATTGTGTTCAGTAGTCCTAGCATCCTCTTGCCAAAATACAAATTCTCATAGAATATCAAGATGGAAAGAAAGAGATACAAAGAATGTTAAAACATAGGGCTAAAGCCTTTTGTCTGTTAAGGATATATTGAATGTGTGTATGAGAGCAACTATAAACTAATGAATATTTGCATTTTAATGTTTAAAATATTTGGAATTTGCTAGTTGAAAATAATTTAATTTTGATATTTGTGATTAAACTATTGTATTATTTTGATTTGATGTTGTGTACATGACTCTACATATTGTCCAAAATCATAAAAGTGTATGGTTAAAGTCTGAATCATACTCTATTAAATAATGTCTCAATAAAAAATGTATAAAATGTAAATTATTTCAAACATTCTCTCATAGATCAGACTCTACATATGTTAACAGGAAGAATCTTTCAATGCAAATAAATTGCATAGAATTATTGATTTTACTATTTGAATAATGACATTAAAATTAACTTTAATTTTTGAGAAATAATTTAAAAACTTTTTTAATCTTTAAAATACTGTATATAAGGAGCTTCCCTGGTGGCAAAGTGGTTAAGAATCCGCCTGCCAATGCAGGGGACATGGGTTCGAGCCCTGGTCCGGGAAGATCCCACATGCTGCAGAGCAACTAAGCCCGTGCACCACAACTACTGAGCCTGTGCTATAGAGCCCACGAGCCACAACTACTGAGACTGCGTGCCACAACTACTGAAGCCCACATGCCTAGAGCCCATGCTCCACAACAAGAGAAACTACCACAATGAGAAGCTTGTGCACCACGACAAAGAGTAGCTCCTTCTTGCCGCAACTAGAGAAACCCCGCACGCAGCAATGAATACCCAACCCAGCCAAAAATAAAAATAAATAAAATAAATTTAAAAAAAATACTGTGTATAAGATTCATGTTTCAAAGATCAAAATATTGACACTGTAAGTTAGGTGATGATTTTAAATATTTGTATAGTAAATGTATTTGTATAATTTTTTTCCTTAAATAACAAGATCTGTTACTTTTCAATAAACTAAAATATTAAATATCAGGGACAGTTTCTTGACTATCATATTCATCTAATCTTTCTCAAAATTTTATAGCATCATTAAAGTGTTAATTTTTAGAATTCTGTAAAATACAGTTCAATTTTATTTAGACATTACCTCAAATTTAGAGAAAAGTGCAGTAGAGAAACTTTAAAATATTTTTCTGAAGTATCTGAGAGAAAATTACCCATATGATGCCTCAGTATTTTTATTTATATTTCCCACATACAAGAATATTATCTTATATCTTTAGTCTTTTCTTGATTGTAAAGATCTTGACATTTCTAGCCAGTTTTTTTGTTGTTATTGTTTGTTTGTTTTTTTGTTTTGTTTTGTTTTGCATAATGTCCCAAATCTGAGTCTCTTTGATACTTCTTGTTTAGATACTTTTCATGCATGTTTGGAAGGTATATTAGAGAAGTGATACTGGGTCCTAGCAGCATCCCCAGGGAAGAAGTTTGACCCACTTGGGTTCTGACACCCTGTTCTAGCTATGTCTGGCTATCACCCTCTGGCATAGAAGCACTTACTAACTTCTTGTGAGCCACTATGGCCATACCTTTACCACCACACCAGCACAGGAGTCTGTCTGCCTTATTTAACCCTAATTAGTAGCTTTAGGCTGATTCATTCATGAAGGGAAAAAAGGAGGAAAAAGAAGAGAAAGGAGAAATATAACACATTTTAAAACTGTTAAGCAGGTTGAATTTACATAAAATAAAATTCACTCATATTAAGTGCACAGCTCAGTGAATCCACCACCACAATACAGCTGTAGCTTATTTTCATCATTTCTCCCAAATTTTCTTGTGCTCACTGCAGTTGATACTGTCTTCCTGGCCCCAGTTACATGGAAAAACTGTTCTGCTTTCTGTCCCTATAGTTTTGCCTTTTCTAAAGTTGTTTGTAAATAGAATCATAAAGTATATAATTTTTTTTCCATCTAGCTCCTGACAACTGGAAAAACGCTGAGATTAATCCATGTTGTATATACCAATAGTATTCTAATCATTATCCCTTCACCAAAATTTGTTTATTCACCAGTTGACAGATGTTCTGATTTGGGATATTAAGATGAATGTTGTTATGAACATTTGCATCTGAATTTTGTGTTAACATGTTTTTATTTGTTTTAGGTTGAACTGGTAGGTTATATGGTAAATACATTTTAAACTTGATAAAAAACAAATTATTTTCCAAAACTGTAGTACCATTTAGAACGCCTCCAACAATGAATGAATGTTCTAGATGTTCCACATGCTTTCCAATAATTAGTATCATCATTCTTTTAAATTTTAGCTATGCTTCTGTGTGTGTAAAGGTATCTCCTTGAGTTTTTAATTTGCATTTCATGAAGCCTACTGATACTGAGAAATGTTAATGTGCTTATTAGCTATTCTTTTTATATTAAATTGACTTCAAAATTTTTTGCCCTCTTTTTGAGATTTTTGTCTCATTGAATTTTAAGTTATTTATATACTTCTGTGGCCAGATGATTGGTTAGATATTTTACAAATTTTCTGCCTCCAAGTGTGTACGTTGCCTTTTCATTTTACCAACAATGTCATGAAATGCAGACATTTTAATTTTTAAAAAAATTATTTTTGATTGATTGATTCATTCATTCATGCTTGTTGTAGGTTAGGGGTCAGTGTTGGCTGACTTAGTCTGCACATGTCTTTTGTTCACTGCCTTTTTGTATCTTATTTTCTTATTCCTCGGAATATTAAGCATCCATACTTAGAACTCTAGTAGACATCTTGTGACTGTGCACAAATAAGCATAGAATAAGGGTGACTGTGAAGAAAGAGTCTGGGTTCTTAATGACACTAAAGTTCTTTAGTTCTAGCCCTGGACCATCACCTTTATGTTTCTTTTTATGTGGTAAAATTAAAACCACTAATTTTTTCAAGCTACACTTTTTCAGATCCCATTGACAGAAGTTAAAAGCAATTACTCGCTGATGTAGTATGAATTTTTTTAAAATTATAATTTATAAAATACATTTCCTTTTGAAAAAATTACAATTAACATTCTCTTGACAAAATATTACCTTACATTAGTAGTGGAATCTACTTTTATCAGATATTTATTGGATACTTAAATATTGAAAATTAAATATTGAAATATTTATTCATATACTAGTGAACTAGTGATGTTTTTGGTAAATCAGTATCAATAAAGTATGGAAATACATTTTGGGGTTCCCTATATCAATTGTGGTAGTTGTAATAAAATTATATACATTGGTAAAACTCTTTAAATATACACTCAAATAGAAACAGTGAATTGAATTGCATACGATTTATACCTCTATTGAGCTGCTTTAAAAATCTCATGTGACTTTTATGAAGGATTTAACATTGAGTCACTTATTCATATAAGTGAATTCTAGATACCACAAATATGAAAATCTATTGACTAAAAGAGAAATTTACCAAATGCCACTTAATTTTTTTTTACATGATAAAGTAAATATTTGTCAAACATACGAAGTATGTGAAAAAGAGTTTTGAAACTTCAACTTTGATTGTGCCTATTTTAATGGCTTACTATTGTGAATATTTCTGTCTTTTTTTGTAAAACAAACTAAACTGATTTAAGGTCGATGGAGAAAGTGTCAGCTGTGAATTTCTTAACTTCATTATTCTTTCATATCCTCTGTGAGGACAATATCAGTTTATATTATATTATTCAATTGAACTTTGTCCAAGAAATTACCTTTATTTATCTTGAAAATTGTTTTCTATTGCTGTAATATATGCCCACTGGAATGTTTTGGTTTCGGATTGTTGTAATGGTTAGTTTTGAAATTCGTGAAAGGACAATAAAATTCAGATAAGTATAATAATATTATCATTATTATTTACTTTGTTTCAGTTAGTCATACTTCACTTTAGCATTTTTATTCTGGAAATTACCAGAGATGCTATGTATGCCAAATCTGCATGTACTCTATCTAGGCTGTTACTACTAAAGCCAGCTTGCTTTTTATCAGCTTGCTTAGAGAAAGAGTCTGACAAACTTTATTTTCATTTTGCGTCTGTCAAGGTAAAGTACATGCTCCAGGGTGAGAAAAGAAATAGGGAACAGATATTTCCCTGAATTGATGGACATGACATTTGTGCAACTAGGTAGATAGAATGATTCACAGAAATGGACTAAGAAGGAAGAAAGGTGAAATGAAAAGCTGGAACTAATGTTATCAACCCAATCTGTTATCTGAGCTCACAAGTTAAATATAGTATTGCAATGTCAGCGTTTCTCCAGCAAAGTAGGACGCTATAAATATCCACTGCATGGAAGCAATATTTGACCTATAAAGAACCACCATCCCAACAGTACTTGGTGCAGAAATTGGATAATGTTTGTCTGCCAAGTGGCAGACTTTGGAGTCTGAGCTGAACAGAGTAGTAAGTCCCATGTAAAGTGGCAATAAAATATGCTGTAAATTTTCAAGCTTGAATTGATATGTTTTATTCATTATACATTTTTAAGAACTACCAGATTTAACCCAGCATCCTGAGCACTGTCTTAACAGAAACTGTGATATTTCAATTCCAAACTGTACTAAAATTCTAGTTGGATGGTGCAATTCTATAAAAATTATAATCCTAATTAATGAAAAGGCACTACTCTTTCCTCTTTCAAAGCATGTGTTCATGCTTCAGTGCTAGTGACTTGGGAGTGTTTGGAATAACATAAAACACAATTTATAGAATATTTGTAAATTGATAGGCTATCTGTATTTGGGTTTTGTTTGTTTGTGTTTTGGGCAGGTCACAGATATGCAAATGGTACAAATTAATCTAATATCTTCCCATTTGAAGAAAAATCTGTTGATTTTTTTGGATACAGAAACACTGTTTTTCACACTTTTCACAGAACGTGATAACATTTGCATTAGGCAGCAGTCAAAGGGCAAAATATTTATTAAAATATTATTTACCATTTCTGAAACAATTCCTGTCAATTCTGTACTGGTAGCACTGTGACTGGTGCTCCTCTAACATTTGATTTTTTAATCTATTTTACTTCCATCCAACCTGAAAAAATTATATTTCAGCCATGTTCACTTTAACAAACATCCATTTTATCTGAAATTTATGATTCATGAAATATATTTTATAATTAATGAAAATATTCAAAATTATTATTTCAAGATATGTCATAATTCTTCCATAGACAACAAGATAAACAGGTTAATATTGTGTTTTTTAATCTATGAAAGTATTGTTATAGCTATAGAAAAAATAAATGATACAATTTCTTCTTAATGCTAAAACAGAGAGAACAACAGTTCACATTTGGTGAATGCCTTTCCATGTTTTTTATAATAAAATTTATAAAAATAAGTTTATTCATAATATATTCAAATTTGAACTGCTTTGATTGAAAATATAGTAAGAACCACTAAAAGAATCATTTTAATAGATATACTTTATTCTACATTAGGCATCATAATAGTTTAAATGCCTTGCTGTGGAACTAGGTTATTCCTATTTTTTTCAACTATATAAATATTTCTACTATAAATTTCTACTATAAATGCCTAGATGCTAAACATGTAAGTCTTAGGACAGATACTTTTTATAGATTGGGCAAAATAGAAAAAAATTGCCTGCTGTTTGTACTATTTTAGGCTTTCACTAGCATTGGCTGAAAGTGCTCATATCTCCAAGTTCTTATCAGTATTGGGTACCATTATATTTTGTGGTAGATGGAGAAAAAATATTCTTTTCAAGTTCATTTTAATGATTTTTAATAAACTTTTTAAAAATATACTAATTGGCTACATTCATATTTTCTCTAATGAGCTGTCTAACCAAACTCTGGTCCTCAGTACAATTTCACTTCTTAGAAAAGTTTCACTTAAGACGGCTCTACATGGAACTAGTTTCTCCAGCTATCTTTATTAATACTCTTATAATCTTCCCACATATCTCTTTTCATAGTTTAATTAAATATTCATTTACATAATTGCTAATTATCTATCTTTACAATGGAGGGCAGAGACCATGCCTGATTTGTCAACATTGGCCCAGTGCCTACAATATTCTATAATAAATGGTACGTGCTAAATATGTTTTTTGAATGTTTGGAGGGAATTTTATTCTCATTTTAGAGAAAAAATAGTTTAGCAAGGTTAAGTTTTGTAAAGTTTACATAGTTATTAAGATTGGGAACTAGAAATATACAGGAACTAGGAATATACAGGAACTAGGAATATACGTATATTCCTGTATATACACAAAAAGTATAATTTATAAGAATGATAGCCTATATTTTCATTTTAAACTCATCTAACTATAATTTGATTTCAGAAAAACATGGTAATCTTTGTTTTTCCTCCAATCCTCACCAATACCAACAATATAGTCACTCTTTAGTCACCCAAGAATTTACTGTTTAATCTTCAAATGTTTCCTTTTCTCACTTGATTTATACTTCTAATACTATTTGAGATTTGTGATCTGCCTTCTCTGGTCCCACAAAAATAAAATTATTACTTTTAAACTCCTTTTCTACTTTTCTTTTTTTGTTTGTTTAATTCTTTAAAACATAGGCATCTTCCAACCCAATTTCTTCAGAGCAAATTAGGTTTTTAATAGGAGTGTTAAAAATCTAACAGTTTAAATAAAGAAGTCTAAAAATAACAAAAATTTAATAGGAAATATACGTAAAATTAGAGATTATGAGTTTCATTGCATGGATGAAAAACTATTAGCAAAGTGGGTCATAAAAACACAACTGAGTAAAATATTCTCTCAGGAGAAATTGATTTTGACAAGTTATGTTAGGAATTTTATGAAAATATTATCTTTGGCTTTAAAAATATTCCTGCTTTATCACTTTGTTAATATATCAATTGTGAAATCACACAAGCAACCAAACTGTAATCATGAAATTATTTTCTGTACATGATTTAAAAAGTATTTTCCATGTTCAGTCTTACAAGATTCTTGTTTTCAGTTCCAAAATTTACATTACCATAATGATTTTTTTTTTCTGTTTCTGATTTTTTCTGTTTCTGATTTTTTTTTTTAATTTAAAAATAAGTATGGGGGCTTCCCTGGCGGCGCAGTAGTTGAGAGTCCACCTGCCAATGCAGGGGACACGAGTTCGTGCCCTGGTCCGGGAAGATCCCATATGCTGTGGAGCGGCTGGACCCGTGAGCCATGGCCTCTGAGCCTGCACGTCCGGAGCCTGTGCTCCACAATGGGAGAGGCCACAACAGTGAGAGGTCCGCGTACCGCAAAAAAAAAAAAAAAAAAGTATGAATCGGGGTGAAACCAGCAAAATGATTTTTTTAATTGCTTGGATATTCTTTTTTAACTTATGCCCATGAAAATTAATTTTTATTTTAAATTTCTCCCATCATTCTTCTCTCCATATTTGTTGCAATTAGAGCAGTATCATTTACTGCACTATGTTACATTTATTTCATTATTCACTTAAATGCATAATATCTGACCTGAATGCTGGGTCCTAGATTTGTTCTCTTGATTAAGTTGTCCATTTTCAATCATTAAAATCAGTTGTTTGCAAAAGGTGCAGCTCAGGTCATCCCAGTCATCTCTTAGACCCATCTGGATTTTCCCCAAGCAATTTAACTTGCCGTGGGGAAAAATGTCTAAGAATAGAGCTGACTTCTCACTTTGCATTGACGACCAAAGAGTTCAAACGGGTATAATCACTGTCTGGAAATCCTTCTATATTTTCAACTGTCCCAAATAATTATTTCATATCTTTTTTCTTTCACCTAAAACTGTCAACAAGCACTTCCATAACGATGGAAATGAAAGCTATTAAGAACTGCCATATTTCGTATCTACCAAATCAAGCTAACCCCACTGTATCCATCTTCAATGTTTTCCACGTTGATACAATGAAAGCAGCAACAGTGAGTACTTGGTGTTCTCTCTTCTCTTCTCAAGGATTTTGCTCCTGTGATTGTTCTCCCTTCTATTTATCATACCTATCAGCATAGTTTTTCTATATACTTCTTTATGAGAAATATGCCCTCACCATCACTCTGCTCCCCTCAGACTATCTCTATCTGCTCCCCTCTATTTCACAGGAAAATCCCCCAAACTGTGCATACTCAGTGGCTCCACATTCATCACTTATTCTCTCACTAACCTTCTCTGATAAGGCAAACGTCTCCTCTCTACAGAAATTATCACTGTCAAGTTACCAAAGGTTATTATTGTGCCAAATCCTTTTTATTAGTCAGTTGAATACTGTAGAAATCCCTCTTTCCTTACCCACTGTCCCCTGAAGGCCATGATTAGCTCCTGGAGGCTGCCAAAACTTTTCCTTGAAAACCAAACTTATACATTTCCTCCCTAAAATCCCACTGGATGTCTAATAGCTTCTCAAAATTAAGAGTTGAAGAACAGAATCCATGGAATTTTCAGAAAACATTTTCCTACCCTAGATATTTCCATCTTGATTATAATACTGCATACACCAATAAACTCAAAATCTAAGTCTTCTTTGATTACTGTTATTTCTTTACCTACTCATCTATTTCTTCATTAGGACTATTTGTTTTATCCTAGAAATACATCTCAAAGGTGACCCATTCTGCACATTCCCCCGAAGCTTAGTCAGTTAAGTCTCCACTGTTTCTGGCACTAACATCAACAACAGCCTCTGATAGGTTCCGTTGCCTCCATCCTGCTCTCATATAATCTATAGAAGTCACAAAGACCTTTATAAATCTAATTTATACTAACATCTGACAGACCCCAAGGCAAAAAATTAAATGGAACAAAAATGACTATTTTTAATGATAAAAGGTACAATTCACAAAGTAGGTAGACATTGTGAACCATTGTACACCTAACAACAAAGAAACAAATATATAAAGCAGAAATCAGAAGAAATATAAGAAAAATATCTATAATCATAGTGTGAATTACTTAACATTTCCCTGAGAATATTTTGAGTGTTGAAAAAATAAATAAGAATGGAAACATCTTGAATAATATTAATAATTTTAATATAACAGATTTAGAATCTTATATTCTACACAAATATACTTAAAGCTTTGTCTCATACATTGCTTTTAAATGTCTATAGGACATTTAGAACAACTGGCTAAAAGACAAATATTACTAAATTTCAAAAAGTAGAATTCTTGTAAGATACATTTTTGACCATAATATATTAAAACTGGAAAGAAAAAACTTATACTTGTGTGTGTATATGTATTATTTGGAATTACATATATATATATATATATATATATATATATATATAATTCTAAATAATTCTTGCATCAACTATAAAAAAATTCCTAGTAGTATACCAGAAGAATAATGTATCCTTTTGAAATATATTTTATTACAGGAAGGCAAAACTAGATACACATTAGGAAATGTATTAATACAATTTTTACATTAAAGGAGAAAAACAATATTCTAGAAGTTAAGAAGGAATTTGAGAGAGCCATTCTAAGTTAAGGGTCTTAATAAAATTGGAATAGAATGAAACTTCTTTAACAGGAAAATAAATATCCATATAAAACCAAAAGAAACAGCACTTTTGCCATTAAAATAAAGAATAAGATAAGGATGCTCACTACTCTTAATAAACATTGTTCTGGAGGGTTTAATCAATGCAATAAGACAAATTTATAATAAGCAGAATTCATTATTTGCAGATGATATAATGTTTGCTTAGAAAATCCAAGAGAATTATCGAAAGGAACTATTAGAATTAACATAATTCAGTCAAGTCACCTGATAAAAGATAAATGTATAAAAGAACAACTTTTTTATTTGTTAACAATAACAAGTTAGAAAACGAAATGGAAAAATTGGAGTCACGAAATACCATTTCCTGAGTGATGTTTTCCAGAATGTCTAGTACTAAAGTAATTTCTTCTACATTTAAACTCCTGAAACATTTTATATCTATTTTGTTTATACTACTTAGCAATTATTTATTATGCATTTAATTATTAGTGCACAGGAATATTATGCCTACTGTTATAAACCCCACTGCAAAATATATCTCTGATTTATAATTCTATACCCCTGTGGTCCCTAATATGACAATTTCTATATTATGAACTTGTTATTAGCAAAATAATGGATAGGAATCAAACACATATATATTGGAGAAATAATTTATGTTCTATGCTTTCCAAATTAGATCCGTGATGCATAAACACTTAATTTTGTTTCTCTTCTCAGGTGATCATATACATTTTTAAAAGCTTAAAGTTTATTTGAAAAAGTAGAGATTATGACACATTTTACATATTATACAATCACATAATATAAAATTAACAATACATATTTTTTCTTCTATGCCAATTTTGTTTTGTCTTATTGTTTGTCTTTAAATTCTAATTGTCTTGTTTTTGAGTTAAGTGTAGCAATTCTCTATGGCCACTGTCTAAACTTTGTAAAGAAAAAACAAACTCTCATCAAGCGTGGCCATGACTTATCAGGAATTTTACATTTATTTAATAAAATGAAAGTTCCAAGGATGTCAAAGTAGTTTAAATATTTCAATAATAAGATCAGTGTTGTTTCTGGGTTTGGGTTTTTTTGCTTTTTTTGTTTTTTTGGTATTATTAACAACTAGATGCAAGTAATTTTAATATTGATATAATATAGATAGATATAGATGTATAGCTATTTATATAGATACACATGTACTTATATATATGTTTATAAAGAATGTACATATATATATATATAGAGAGAGAGAGAGCTCTATAGATATAGATACAGATATACTTTTTCTTAATACACAACATGATAAGAACATGCAAGGCATTATTTTTTTTTTTCCTTTTATGTATCATCATTGAAGAGTTTAATCTCCTTGGTTAAGATTACTATGAAAATAAATGTAGAGCCAGTATCAAACGCTGGTTTGTGTGGCTCCACACATCTTGCTTGTGACCTGCTGCCTCTGGACACTCTCTTTTTCTTGCAGGAAGGTAAATTGTCTATGTTGAGGATACCATCCATATTTTCATCCTGTCTCATCTTATTGTCATCTAGTAAGTTCTCAAATGATATGAGGTAGGTGAAAGGTGTAGTAAATCATTTAGGAAAGAGTTAGCAAATGTAGGTGTATGTATGTGTGTACATGTGCCTACACACACACATTAACGGTGGCAGTTAGACAGGATTCATTTGCTACAGAAGATGACCCACAGGACTAAAATGACAAGTTTTACAAATCTAAGGTTTACTGCAGAAAAATGATACCATATAGCAAAGATTACAGAAGTAATCACAATTCAAAGGCTGGCTCATAGATGAGGTTCAAATAATGTGCATACAATCTCCAATCATCTTTCCTCTTCAGGGGAACCATGATCTGCTTTCTTTTGGGGGTCAGAAATCACTATCTTGTGCATGGAGTACCATGGAATCAGGGAGTTCACAATAGAGTATAAGCCCAGACTTCTTACACCCTGCAGGTCACATAGGCTTAATTTTTTCTATGTAACCTACTGCAATGGCAGCGCCCTCTTGTGGGTCTCACTGAGACCACATGCAAGTTATTTATCTCCACTGTGAATAAACTATGCTGTTAAGCTTAAACTGGTTTTTAAGCTCTTTATATGGCAACAGTATTAATCAGTAAACTTATGCCTTGACTAGGGGTTAGTGCCATACAGATACATGCCTTACTTCAGTAAAATGGCTCAGGACAATTCCAGACCTGCCAGAATTGGCAATCACGGTATTATATATTTTAATAATCAGAAAGCATTTTATACACTTTTTAGTTGACACCGTGAAGTGAACCTGAGTGTATAAAACTTACACTTTCTGATAGACCCTAACATATTAATCTGTTCCAGTCTCTAAGACTGACATGCCCAGGAATCATGAAATTTATATATGTGATTTCTCATTTTAATTTTTACACATATTTTCATAGAAATTATCTAGTCTCCAACTTTTTGTCAGAAAGACATTTTCTTTTTTTAATTTTTATATGAAATGTTACTTGATACTTCATTATATAGAATAGATTAAAAAATGAACTTATCTATTTGGGGAAAAGGTAAAGAGATTTTTTTTACCCCTACTTCCTCCACATTTCCCATCCCTTAATGGTCCCTGAATATCGTCAAGTAAATCCTAAGACTCCATGAAGCGCAGCTTGAAAATAGCTGCTCTAATCCATTCCTGTTGTACAGAATGTGAAACTGAGACTCACTGAGGTCAACTTTTATTTGCAAAGAAATATTGCTCGTTAAGTGGCAATGATAAGAACCAGATTTTCTGTCTTGCTTCCCAGTATTCTTTGCAAATTGAAGTATCAACAGCTGTCCAGTTGACATGTAGATAATATTTTCTTAGAAATAATCATCTTTTATAGATCAAAATTAATAGGTGATTATTTTTAAAGAACATTAAGCAGATTAAATATGCTCCCACAAGTATATTTGATCTGTTAATTTGCATAGTTAATCTCCTCTTTATTCAGTCAGAAATAAATACATATTCAGCTCGTGGAAAAGTACCATAAGCTTAAATAATTAATATTGAATACTAATTACTAATTATTTGAATAATTAATTTCTAATATGTAGCACCACCATCTTTTATTGATTTTAATATCTATGTGTTAGTCTCCTTTTACTGTCTCTGCTTAATGCTTCTTAACATTGTGTCTATTTCATTGGCTATTTTTTCTTTCATAGGTATACATAAAATAATGGTGTTATCTTAGAATGGTTGATAACTTAGTTTCATGAAATACATACATTTTTTAGAAGGAGTTTCCAGTGTTAGTTAGGTCAGCATGTTAATTGTGCTTGACAGATGAGTCACAGGTTGAACTTTACCTAAAATTCACTTAGCTTCACTCAGAAAATAATGTTCTCTATGGCCTTTTGCTACACCTACTTTCTATCAATTCTAATACTATGATAAATTGAATTATTATTCATAATTATCTGGTTTCCCTCCCTGTAAGGCAGAGAATAGTGTGTAATTTATTCTAGCATAATACACTTTAATCAACTTACACCTATAAAATGCTGCCAGAATTGTACAACCCTGACCATTGCCATGTGAATTGCAACAATTCCCACTGAAATCAGACTTGGTCAAGTCGCTTGCTAAGACAATAGAATGTGAACGGAAAAGACATACTTTAAGTGTCACTGAACTCTTTTTCCATCCCCTATCTTCCCTCTGCAACAACAATGTCATGGCCAGCTGAAGGTGGCTCCTTCATTCTGAGTCCTAGAATAAAAACTTTCGGAGCATGTTGGCTGTAAACTTGCAGCAAACATAAAACATAAGCAAGAAATGGCCTTATGAGATTTGGAGGGTGCTTGTTTCTACAGAAAAAAATTAATAAAAATTGACTAATATAGATACATTTAGTGAATATATATTTTTGCCTACCATGTACCAAGCATTTTTAGGATGTTGACGTAGAGTTGTTAGCATGACAGGCAATCCCCTTCCTCCCCTTCATGAAGTTTACATTCTTGAGGGAGAAAAAAAATAAACAAGTAAACAAATAAAAGAAAAAGATAATTTTGGAGAGTGGTAGGTACTATTGATGATATGTAACTGGGTTTTTGGTCCTAGGTAGTTCTAGGATTTGAATATGATTACCAGGAAGGCATGTCTAAGGAGTGTGAATTCTGCGCTGAAATATGAATAACAAGAAGAAAATAACAAATATGAAGATCTGAGGGCACAAGTTTTCTAGGCAGAGTTTACAGAAAATCAGAAGTCTGGGAAACAGGAATAGGTCATATTAGCGGAACAGAATAAAAGCCAGTAGGCATGGCATGTAGTGAATTAGGAAGGCAAAGACAGAAGATATATTTGGAGAAGTGACAGAGGCAAGTTACATCAAGACTTGATGGGCTCAAGAAGGAGTGTGCAGTCTATTCTTAGGTGAGTCTATATTAACCAACCCACACTTGTAACATGCTTTCAATATATAATAGGTCAATTACATAACTGATAAAATATATCCTTATATCTTTAATTTTATTCCATTGAATTCTTGTTTCCTGACCTGTTTGTTATCTTTTACTTTCATTGTTACCTTTGGTCCTCATCCCTTAGCCTATGCCAATGATGGTGACCTGGAGATTCCTCTTTTACTGGAATGCATATTTACACTTCTGATAGTATCCTTTTTTGTCACTTTACACTCCAGTTTAATCTAACCTCACCACCAGGGACCTTCTCTAGTGCCAACATCTATGGTTAGTTAGCATGCCTAATGAATCTTTCCTTGTCTTCTGAGATATAAACACAAAAGATATTCTTTTCTTTTTAAATGTTGTCAATCTTATGATTTATTCAATAAGACATTCTTTCTCTAGAAGGTGGAGAATCAGAATCTAAGTTAGTTTGGGATTGGTTATTAAAAAAGTAACTGGTAGGCATCAATCCTGTCTTCTGAATATGGTTATTATAGACTTAAAATATTTTGTCTCTAGCCTTTCCTTGAAAAATCAGTTTTCAGTTAGTTTGGGGCATAATAATAGCTAAAACTAAGATAACAGTTAACCAATTAATTGCAAAAGAATGAGAAAAATCTCTTTATTCAATAGTACCTGATTTGGCCAAGTGCAATACTGACCTACTCAAAACTAGACAAGAAATTATACATTTTCAAAGTACCTGATAAATTCCCAGAGTTAGAGAAATAGAATCTGAAAATATTATACAGACATTTTAATACCTGACAAGATAGAATATGTATAACAATGATAATATGGAGAATTATTTTAACTGTCACACTGGTAAATCATTTACTTGACAAACCATTTGACATTACAAATATGAAATCAATGGCTTGATGAATATTATTTCTAGAGCATGTCTAAAAAACTGAATTGATTTAAAATTCATTAACAGAAAAACATTATGTGGATATTTAGCAAGGTGGTATATAGATTATGACAACATTTTCAAGTTGTATAGGGAAGATTAAATTTTTAGGAGTATTGCCAAGACATCTATTAAATGTTTTAGAATAATCTTAATCAAAAGTCATTTTACATATTTTAGTTATTTTAGATAGCCACAAAAAAGAGGCCACATTAGCTATAAATCTAACCATATAACCTTCTGAGTTCATTCCTGCTTACTAACTTATTTAGGTAAGTTCACAGTTTATAAGACGTTATGGTTTTTTATTGATGTTTTATTGCAATCTTTATATTATCAACAAATGTTGATTTCAAGACCAGTCTTCAAATTACTTCTCTTTTCCCCAGTCTTGAACTTAAATAATCACATAAATAAAATTTAGGACATATATTTAAATTTATTGTATCTTGAACATAGTGCTTCTTTCATGTAACCGTAGAAAAAGGGTTTGTCATATGTGAAATCAGATAAACTATTTTGACCAGCAAAAGGCATATTCTTGGGCTTCCCTGGTGGCGCAGTGGTTGAGAGTCTGCCTGCCGATACAGGGGACACGGGTTCGTGCCCTGGTCCGGGAGGATCCCACATGCCACAGAGCGGCTGGGCCCGTGAGCCATGGCCGCTGAGCCTGCACATCCGGAGCATGTGCTCCGCAACGGGAGAGGCCACAACAGTGAGAGGCCCGCGTACCGCAGGAAAAAAAAAAAAAAAAAAAAGGCATATTCTTTAAAAACCTATCCTGAAACCATTTTGTTCTAGTCTTTTGTTTATATTACTTTATAAAGGAGGCAGGAGTGGTTTGGCTAAAGTTCTCAAGCAAGTATTTAGTGAGATATTGCAATTATAATAGCTAAGTGTTTTGCAGTGTTATTTTTTGTTTGTTCTTAAGGAATATAATCTTGTTTATGCCCACGTGTTTTATTCAAATCCCGCTCATTGGAACACCTGTAGTATAATCACCTGTGGCGATGTTTAAAATGCAGTTTTATGAATCACTCCTCATCTGCTAAACCAAAATTTCTATGGTGAGGTCCTAAGAATCTTAACAATTTCCTCTAAATTACACTGAAAATGAAGTTTGAGAATCAGGAACACCTACAGGATATTCTAATTAGAGAGCATTGTAATGACAGTTGATAGCATGCTTCTCATTCTTTTTTCTTTAAGTTACCACTTATATAGAACAACACAATTTGCAGATGCTTATGTACATATTCAGATGTATTTTCTATATGAAGCTTTGCCACTCCCACTGTTTCCATTGGTCAACTTTGTTTTCTCATTGTATTAGTCAGGGCCCAATGTGAAACAGATGGCACAAACAAATTTGAATAACTAAGACTTTATTCACAAAAAATAATTTCAAAAGTTTGGGAGGTAGCAGCTCATGCAGCTCAATAACAAAAAAACAAACAACCCAATCCAAAAATGGGCAGAAGACCTAAATAGATATTTCTCCAAAGAAGATATACAGACTGCCAACAAACACATGAAAGAATGCTCAACATCATTAATTATCAGAGAAATGCAAATCAAAACTACAATGAGATATCATCTCACACCAGTCAGAATGGCCAT
>RJWK010020048.1:0-31816 GCA_004363435.1 Platanista minor
AAAAGAATATATATACATATAATTATATATATATATATATATATATATATATCATGTATATATATATGATATATATGATATATATATTATATATATACAAAACTGAGTCATTTTGCTGTACGCCAGAAACTAATGCAACGTTGTAAATCAGCTATACTTCAATAAAAAATGCTTAAAAAGAACGGGGTGTCTGCATCTGCCACTCCTCTGACTTCCCAGTCCTGTGGGAGAACAGCGGCCCCTCTCTCAGCATCTCCGTGGACTGGAGGAAGCTCATTTTAGAGGAAGGGCTCCTAGCTTTCTGCAGAGAGCTCAATACCACGATGCCTCAGATTCAGCTTCCTGCATTCTTTTTCTTACTGATTAGCGTACCTCAGGCTATTAGGTTTAAATGATAATTAAATGATAATTTTGCGGGGGGTGGGGGTGAGTACACAAGGAGATAAATGTCTCACAAATAGACGCAAAGCTTGCGGGCAGGGGACGTGTAGTGATTTACAAAGTGTTTATCTAGCTGGCATTTTCTTCCCCCAGGAAAAAGTAATCATGGCTACCATCCTCTGAAAACAGAGATGCTTGTTTTCTGGGAGGGCTTGGAGGCTAGCCAAGACAGTGCGAAGATTCCTGAAATTCCAACACACGAGCTGCTGCCCATAAAGTGTCACCCCAAGGCCTCTTCCGTCCTTACCAGAGCCACTGCAGCAGAGCCCTAGGTGTCTGCGAGCGTGGAGGCTTATTGTGAGCTGCTGCCTCTTTCGATGGGCCGCCTGGCCCAGGTGTGATTCCGCCCCTGGAATACGCAGAGGAAGCCATGCTTCCCCACCCGCAACCTCCGGGCCCCCCCAACACACACACACACACCTGTAATAACACACAGGTTATTAAGTGCAGATAATAATTTCCCGATAGGAGGGCCTGCCCCACCAGGGCTTTCACTCTGCCCTCAACCTGACACTCTCTGCCATTCACTTTCTGTCTCAACCTCAGGCACTACTGACATTTTGGGTCAGTTAGTTCTAGGTTGTGGGGGACGGTCTTGCTGTGCTTTAGGATGTTTAGCAGCACCCTTGGTCTCTACCTACTCGATGTGACCAGCACACCTCTCCCTACCACTTGTGACATCCACAAATGTCCCCAGACATTGCTGAACGTCCCCTGGGGGTAAAATTACCCCCAGTTAAAACCAATGCCCTAAGACAAGTGGGACATGATGGGAGAAGCTGAGAATTCCCCCAACCCTGTAAGGAACCAAAGAGGCCATGTCGTTACCAACTCTCCAGTCTATTCTGCAGGTTCCATCTCTGAGGAATCTCAAGGAGCCAGAGACCTCCCATCGGGAAGTGGGAAGGGGGCCTGGGGAGGGCAGTCAGGGCTGAGTTGAGGACTATGGGATCTTGGCCAGAACATGGCAGAAGAGTGATTGGATTGCACTCTCTCTCTAGAATGAAGGTCTACGAGTCACATGACAGAGAAGATATTTTTGCGCACCCGCTACATCCCCCATCCAGTCCGTCAAGACAGCTGACAGATTTCTTTCTCCTCTCTCTCTCTCCCTCTCCTAGTTTTTGTCCCGTCTCCTTTCCCCTGGGCTCCCCTAAAGCATCCTTGCACTTCCCCTCTCCCAGTCTTGCTTCTCACCATCCATCTCTCCACCACGGCAGATCACCCCAGCCAGCCATCTGCTTGCCTCCCTGGCTTTCCATTATTTCAGGAGAAAGTCCAGACTCCTGACTTTGCAAGGCCTGCAAAGCCATGCATTACCATTCTCAGTCCATTACTTCCAACTTTAGGTTGCCACTCCCCTGGGCCCTCCTGGTTACTCCCCGTGTATGGGACACATTCTTCTGTGGGTACCTAAGGTGGTTTTAGGCGGTACAGAGTCATGGCCTTAAAGAATGTGGAATCTCCCAGGGATGATTTAGTTTCAACATCCGTTTCCTTCCTGGCACTGTCTCTAGAAGCATGTTTAGTTTGGTGCTTCTTTGTCCTTCACGCGGCTCTAATGCTTGATGATCTCCCATTTTGTACCAGAAGAGCACAGTCCTCAGGCTCGAATCACAGAATCCAGATGAAATTTAATAACACTATTTTATTTTTCATTGTATTTCCTTTTGTAGCTGCCCTCTACTTATGGCATGTTATGCTGCTTTTCTGTTCCAAGAATGACATAATCTTTCCTTTTTCAATGAATGTATTTAGGGAGAAACAGGAAGTTGGTTTGAAAGAACGTAAATAGTGGTAGAAGCGGTTCCTAACTGTAGCAGAAACTGTGCTAAATGACTGATATTTGGGAACTGAATTACTTGAATTTGCACCAGCCTCTTCCACGTCTCAGTCTTCCCTGTCCCTTTGACAGCCTAAGAAGGTGGAGTGGGCAGGAGTAGAGGAGCTGGAATGTTCCTCGTAATCTCTCATATATGCTTAGGTGTTTGATGTAGACGTCACCCCACCGAAAGCTGAGCCCCCTCGATCCCCCTCATGGCACCTGTGAGTTCTGGTTGCATGTCTGTCCAGTTTACTGTGGTTTCCACAGTGTCTGGTATGAAGCTTGGCAGCGACAAGATGCCAGAAAAATATATCTTGGTTGGATGAGTGAAATGGAGAGAAACACATAATCTGTTTTAGCCAGGTCTGGGCCACACCAAGAGAAAGGCAAAATGAGGTGACCAGAGAATCCATGAAGATGTGAACCCACTTCCCTGGATAACAGAGATAGAAAAGCTGAAGGGAATTACTCAGGGTGCTGTTTCCATTTCCCTCTCCGCTTGGAGCATCAGAACTCGACCTCCCTGGGCCGCTGAAACACTCTCGAGTCTTGGCCTGGCTGCGTCTTGTGCCCAAACAGGGAACAGAGCAAAGAACACACAGAAACCAACAAGACATGAGCTTCCTTGTTTCTAGTCTGTCTTTCTACCTGGAGTTTTACCTTTACAAATTTGTAGCACTTGAAGGTATGTTTCCCCAGCCATTTCTGGATTGTAACAATTCCACACACACCCACCCCCCACCCCACCCCCCAACCCCCGCTCCTGACAAAATCTGAAACTTAGCCTGGAGCACTTTTTTTGCCAAGGAGAGAACAGTGTCAGACTTGTGATGCGTAATAAAATACTACGGTAATGTGGAATAATGCTTTGAAACGTTGCCAGGGTGAGCATGCATGCAGAATGATTGAAATCACCTGCAAATACACATGGTAGCTCTGTGGCTCATCTGTAACCTCGATGCAGGAAAACTCAGGCATTCTTTTCCCTCCTTAACAATTTGCACAGCCTCCTTTGCAATGGCACTATGGAGATTATGCCACTAAAAGTAACTGCGACGTTTACTCCACACGCAATTTTTCGTAACTAATACAACCTCCCTGTCTAGTAATCGGCCTTGTGAGGATCCCTCGATACGCTAAGCTGTTCCCACAGATGCCCCCCCCGCCCCCCGCCGTGAGTGCCTCATTGAAATAATCACAGTGCTGAGCACGCAAGCTGTACAGGAGGGAGTGGAGGTCATTTTTGCAGTGCTGAAAACGACATCCACTCTGTCCATCTTAGAAACAGAGGCTGCATTAACTGAATGGGATTCAGTTCCCCCTTCCCCTCCCCTCCCCTCACACACATGATGCTGAATTCAACGGGAATTATCAGCAATGAGCTGCATAATGAGAAGAGCCAACGTCGTGAGGTATTTACTATTATGAGTCAGGCATTTTGCCCTGTTTTAGGGGAATCTCGTAACATACTACATAATAAATAGAAATATCTTCATTTCACTATTGAGCAAACGGAGGCTCAGAAGGGATAACTAATTTGCTCAAGTTTTCACTTGATAACTTGTGTCCTAGCCAGGATTTACTCCAGGTCTGTGTGGCTCCAAAGCTTGAATTCTTTCCATAGGGAGCGCTGTTCAACTAAAGCCACCGCCTTTCCTTCCTTGAGTTGCGGTTAAACCTTCATTAGCTTTGGTCCTTAAGCATTATTTGCTGGTGGTCATGTACCTATAACTAGCAGTATACATGAACCAGTGAGAATTCTGTTACTGATTCATGAAGAGCCAGTAGCCTAAGTAAGTAATTTCTCATGCACAGAATATGAACAAGCAGAAGAAAAACCGTTCAACACGTTTCAAAGCCGTCTGTCTGACTCTTTATGAAAAGGGAGACCCCCTTTTCTTTTTCTACAAAGGGAACTTAGAAAATGTAGAAAATGATCTCATTGATAGATTGAATAGTTCAGTTTTGCTAAGGTAATAATAGTTACTGTGGATTAGGTACTTCCTGTATGCTGGGAATCACACAAAGCACTCTGCATGAAGGATAACATAATCTTTATAACTCAAAGATGGAGGCACTGCTATCAGCCCCATTGGACGAATGTGGAAACCGAGGCTCACAGCTTACGTGTCTTGGCAAAAGGTTAGTCAGAGAGGTCGGGATTCCAACCCAGGCTTCTCTGGCTCTGAAGCCATGTTCTTATCTGCTATGTCATCTTGTCTCCTACAAACCGTTCCTAGCTGGCATCTTTGTGTTGGTTAAATAGGGGGATCACTTTAACCAGGAGTGAAAATTAGAAATTCTGGGGAAGTGACTTACTGTTTTAGGAAGAGCCTTCATTTTAAGAATGAGGTAGGGGCTTCCCCGGTGGCGCAGTGGTTGAGAGTCCGCCTGCCGATGCAGGGGACGCGGGTTCGTGCCCCGGTCCGGGAAGATCCCACATGCCGCGGAGCGGCTGGGCCCATGAGCCACGGCCACTGAGCCTGCGCGTCCGGAGCCTGTGCTCCGCAACGGGAGGGGCCACGACAGTGAGAGGCCCGCGTACCGCAAAAAAAAAAAAAAAAAAAGAAAGGTCCCTTCTTGCCCTAACATTCTGCCATTCTCTCATTCTCTCAAACACAGTTTCCCCTCTCACACCACTTCTCCTAAGTTTTGATTTGTGCTCTCTTATGGCAGTAGAAGTCAGATACATCAAAGACGTGGTTGCTGTCTAGTTCATGATCATCTGAACATCTTGCCTTGATTGGAGCCATCAGCTATCCCTGTGGTGTCAGTCAATCCCGAAGGGCTTGCTGAACACACAGACGGTGTATCCAGGGCTGAAAGTGCTTCCCTTCTCACCTCACCCCTGCTCTGGGCTCCAGGCCCTTGGCCTTCCTTCACATCTTCAAATGGCTTCCCGCTAGCCCTGAGCCCAAGCACACGCTGCTCCCCTGCGGGGAACACTCTTCCCCTCCTCCTGAGGCTGGCTGCCATGCCACCTTCAGATCCCGGCTCCAGGGCTACCTGTTCAAGGATGCCTTGCCTGACCCCTTAACTAATGAGTCTCCTTCATTACGGATTGGCCCTTTCCTCGAGAACGCTTCTCTGAACTGGTTCCTACTTCTTCAGCTGGAGTTACAAGGCCAGGTCTCCTCTCCATCCACCAAGCGATGTCCCAGAACCACGTTTTCTGCTGAGTTAATTTTTATGTTTTGTTCCCCATCTCTAAACAGCAAGTAATCCTGCCGATCAATGCCTGGGACCAAAGAGACTTGTGGAATGTTAAGAAGATTATAAACATAAATGCACCAGCTATGCTGGCCACGCTAAGAAGACCAGTCATATTGTGCCCTGTGCACTAGTTTATCAACCTTTGCCACTTACAAAATTCACAGCCAATTTAATTAGCCCTGAAAGCTGCTAAAATGACTAGGACAACAATTGATCATTTAGTAATAGTGTTGAAGATCCATTAGGGACGTCCCACTAGGTGCCAAATATTTTTGAGCCCAGATAGCAGGGGTATTTCATTCTGCACAATTAATGTCACTGCATTAAAATATTGACTATCTATAAAGAAGAAAATACTGAACATCTTTATAACCCCCATTTTTTATGCTCAAAACTTGCTTAGAAGGGTGCTTTGAATTTATTTGTTATAAACTGCACATTTCACATTCAGAAAATTAAAATGGTTTCTACTGACTAGCTCATTTAATCATTTAGTTGATTTAATGAAAAACACTATGCATTTTTCTCTTCTTGGTTGCTAAGATTAATACTTTCCGTTCATTAGCAATCAAATATTGCAGGAAGGTTTACATCTTGTTCTCACTTAACTCACTGCCTTTTATTTCCCCCAAAAAAAAAATCCTAATAGAATTTAAATGGTATCTTTTAAATCATGTGGAAACTTTTCTCTTAGTAACTCACTTTGTCTTGTGGAAGACACACTGCTAGCTGTGACACTGAGTAACATTTATCCCCAGGTTCCTCTTCCAATCTTTCTTTTTTCGGTGGGGGCATCATGTATATGGAGGAGAGAGAGGGGAGACTTCAGAAAAAACTATGTATCTAGCTTCCAGTGCCCCTAATTCATTAATACATCAGCAACATCGTAGCATCCCTTGAAATTCGGTTAAGAAGGGCTCTTTGATTTATTAGTGGGACTTTATGAGCTACCTGGGAGAAAGAACCCATTAAAAATGTTAACTATAAGCATCTGGCTTTCATTTAATAAAGAATCGCAGCCACAGTGTAGAAGTGAATCCTCGCACACACGGCACATCTCTCCCATCACTCACAAAGGTTTCCATCATAAATGCCTCTTCATCACAGTGGTGTCGTTTACAGTTGTGGTCTCATCCGTGCTCTCCATTACTATTCGCAGGACTGTATAACTGGACAGGTAAATTCCTCTCCCCTTGAAATACGTATGAGGGCAGATTCTACAAGAGAACCTCTTCATGACCAGACTGGTTACAAAATAGTATAATCAACTGAAATTACTGGACAACTGAGTCAGTGGTTTAAAAGCAGCGTCTCCAGATTTTCATTGCCTCCATATCAAAAAATGTTTTTTTAAACCCCAGATGCTTGATAGGAGGAAATGATAAAAGGCAGATGATAGTCTTTTGTACTGAACGTACATACAGTGGTGTAAGGATGTGGGGTGTAGTAACAAAAGCAAGCACTGAATCTGGAACTCTGAGAGGGTAAGGACAGATGAACCATTTGGACAGTATAAAAATGATGCATTTTAATGTAGCACTCAATGAGCCAACCATCTAAGCAGAGGAACAGAAGTTTCCCTATTTTTTACTCTCTATTTCAAGGGGTTTTCTGCTCTTCTCGGGTGAGTGCGTGCCCTTGTGTGTGTAAATGAATTAACCCGTGTTCCTCAGCGTGTCACTGTGTTATTGGTTGGTTGTGGGAGAGGTTCACAGCACTTGCTTCCATTTTATGGCTGGGAAAACTGTAACACAAGGCATCAGTGTGCCTTAACCCTGGCATAGTGATTTTTACTTCTAAGCACTTCTAAAAGGATAATTATTTTCTCATTTGTGCAATTATTTGTTTAATGTTTGTCTCCCCTGTAGATTTTAAGATCCACAAGAGACAGAACGGTGCCTGTCTTGTTTGTCATGACTGTCCCAGCACGAACACGGTCCCTGGTCTATGGCTGGTAGATGCTAAGTAAATTTTTTTGAATAATTGAATATTATTTTCCCAGGTCACTCCTATTGGAGCATTAGCAAAGCAGGACTAAACCCCAGGTAACCTTCCTGTACTATTGCTGACTTTTTATTCACCCTTCAGGATTCTGTTCAAATGCCGCCCCCTCTGTGAAGCATTTCCGAGCTTTCTTTCCCGCTACTTCTCCTGGGCTCCTTTAATGCGTTCTACCCATCCCTCTGTGTTTTGTGCACCCAGCTCTCCCTCTGCTATCTTCTGTTTAAGGAACCTCTCTTTTTTTTTTTTTTTTTTATATAGGGAACTATTCTGTTCCTTGTGCTTTACGTGGGGTTGATTCCATTTCTGCCTGGCCTCAGGGTGGGCTCAGGATCCAGATCTGGTCTCACAGGGCACCCCATCCCTCTGGCCATGGTTCTTGGTTCAGCAATGGGCATGTGACTCAAGTTGGGCCAGAGTTTTCTGTGCACGTCTTTTATAAGCATTGCTGGGAAGAACAGTCTTTCCACTGTAAGTCAGTAGGATGTGAGCCTTAAACTGCTGGCGTTCCTATTACCTTCCTTGGGGAAAGGCCGCCTGAAAGACACAGAGACACACAAAGCCCAGGGGACATTTTGCGCCCCTAGATCCAGCCATGTGTGTATCAGCTCTACCATTAGACTTTTCAGTTACATGAGCTAATGACTTCTTTCTCCTTCCCTTTAAGCAGCTTGAGTTGGGTCTCAGTCACTTGTAGTCAAAGGAGCTCTTAATTTCCTTGGGCTGCAGTCTACTGACCATGGCTTCTTGAGAGCATGGGTTGGCTCATTCCTGTATCAACAGTGCCTAGTGCACACCCTGCCCTGCTGAAAGCTTGCTGAATGAACAGACCCACACACTTCTGGGGCAAGGACATTTCCCCGGGGTCAGGTGTTTGAGGGGTAAGATTATCAACAGGAGCTACTTGGGAGGGAGGCTTTGTGTAGTTTGGATCAGACTCTCATAACATAAGGAAGAGATCATACGGACACTCGGGAATGCAACTGTCAAGGTCAAGTGGAAGAGAAAGAGAAGGGCACTCAGCCAGACAAGGAGGATCTTAGGGTCAAGGAGGATTAATTTCAATTGATTATACTATTTTGTAACCAGTCTGGTCATGAAGAGGTTCTCTTGTAGAATCTGCCCTCATACGTATTTCAAGGGGAGAGGAATTTACCTGTCCAGTTATACAATCCTGCGAATAGTAATGGAGAGCACGGATGAGACCACAACTGTAAACGACACCACTGTGATGAAGTGGCATTTATGATGGAAACCTTAGTGAGTGATGGGAGAGGTGTGCCGTGTGTGCGAGGATTCACTTCTTACAGGAGCTTAGAATAAGACAATAGGAGCTGGGCAGCCACGAAAGTGGATTTCGCATTTCTGCTTTCCTACAGGGACTAAGTCAATCATTATGACAGTATTTCTGCAGCAAATGGAATTAACAATCCCACATGCTTTGGAAATGTTAAATTGTTAATAAGTCCCTTAGAGCTTTTTTGAACTCCAAGACTGGTTGGGGTCAAACACAGGTGTAGTAAACCATCTCAACTTGAGCTGGTAGTTGAGGGCCTCTCAATGCCTGTCTAGGAGAGAGCACCTTCCACTGTGGGGAGGAAGAGATGGTACCAGCATTTGATTTTTGTTTGTAAATCTACAGCCTGGCCATATCTGGCAAAACAATTCAATAAAACATGACTTTCCAACCTGTTTGGAAGGTGAGGGTTCTAGGTATTCCCCTCACTGTGATCCAAAAATCTACACTAACGCTAATCTTAAGAATCACCTGGATCTGGGTTTAAATCCCAGATATTTTGGCTGGAAGACCTTGAACAGATAACCATGTCCATGAGCCCTGGTGTTCTCACGTATAAAACAGGACTGTACCACCTCCTTGAAGACATTTTTTGAAGACTACATGAGACTGCTGATGTTAAATGCCTAGCAAGACTCTGGTCCATAGTAAGAGCTCAATGTACATTAGCCATGATTGTGATGACAATGATCACCATCATTTCAAGACTTTAAACCCGACTTTGCAGTGCTGAATGCATTAGTGATGACTGAACATCCCAAGTGTATTTGTCCACCTGTGATCATTCCTCCAGGTATTGCTCACACCAGCACCACGCATGTCAAATTCCCTTTCCTTTAGTTCAGAGGTTCTTATCCTTTTTTTTTAAGGTCATGGACTCCCTTGAGCTTCTGATGCAGTCTGGGTGAGGAGCCCCCTCTCTCAAGCTCCTCCTGTAGTGCCTTGCCTCTTTCATCTGACCCCACCACACCTCTAAACTACTGCCCTGTGATTGCCCATTTACTTGTTTTTAGAATCTTCCTGATTACAGTGAAGGCTCTGGGAGGTCGGGCACTGTATCTCCTCAGATCCCCACTTCATTTCCTTTACTGAGCTCAGTGCCTGGCAGAGAAAGTAAATGAAAATCATAAAGGTTTCCCTTGCCCCTTAAATAGTCACCTATACTCAAGCTTTTGCATCTAATTTCAGGGTCTGTCTGGGGACTCCAGGGTAAGGACCTCTATTTTGGGTGATCATTAAAAATAATTTAGGGAGGTGGTGGCGGTGTGATGAATTGGGAGATTGGGATTGACATATATACACTAATATGTATAAAATGGATAACTAATAAGAACCTGCTGTATAAAAAATAAATAAAACAAAATTCAAAAGAAAAATAATTTAAAAAAATGATGTAGGGAAAATTTGCAGGCCAAATAAAGAAGCACCTTTTCTTTATTGTAAGCCAGAAAAAAAAAAAAATGTGCAAATCAAGCATTAATCTCAAGACAGGAAGGGCAGAGATGGCATTGACACAGTGTCATAGCTGAAGGGAACTTTGTCCAAGTCCCTCATTTTACCCTAGGTGACGGTGAGAGCCAAACCTTGCCCAAGGTCACGTGACTAGCGGCAGCAAGAACCCAAGCCTCCTGGCTTCCAGACCCGTCTCATCAAACCCTCACCTCCCAGTCCCATGCCACCTTCCCAAAAGCACAGTTGTTGCAAGAATTCAATAAAGATTTCCTTCAGAGCAATTGCCAGAGGATAATTTGAGGAAATGCAGGCTGTGCATGACCTTGGTCTCATGAGAGGACAGGCCTTTACAAGAAACAGTTGATTCAAATTTGTGAAAATCTGTGGAGTGAAGTGTTTGTATTACTGCCTCATTTGAAAGATGACACCATTCTCTATTTTTCACTGATGGGAACGTGACTTCAGAGGGCAAAAGACGAGGCACCTGAGAGCAAAAGCCCAGTGGTGTCCACGACTGTCTTTGGTTCCTCCTCCGGGTCTAGCAGCGCTTGTTAGCCTGCCCTACAACAAAGCATCCCCGAGAGTGGGACAGGTACAGCCCATAGTACTTCTCAACTGGGTTTCACATTCATGGGAGCCCTTGGGGAGCCTTTTAACATGGTCCACACTTTCGGGATCCATGAATCTCCCTGCCCCATATGCTGGATGTTTTGCATGAACTTAGGCAGAAAAAAAAAATGTTTTTCTTAACAATGAGAAAAAGAAACTTTGCACCCCTCATCATACCAGATGCTCTATCAGATAAGTATCACAGTTTTTTTAGATAAATATTACGTGCTTTGAGAACATCTGCAATTCTCTAGAATATATTCTTGTCAGAAGTTGACTTTAAGTATTAACACTTTAGACTTTCCTTCAAAGGTCTTGCACTAAATTTTCCCTTAACAGCACAAACGGCTTCCTTGAAACAGTATCAGACAGCATTAGAAATGTGCCAGCCCACCGCAACTGACCTCAGACAAACTCACGTTATCAATAATGGTGCCCATTCCCGTTTCAGAAATGAAAATATAGAAGAGAGATGAATATGTTTTCCCCAACTGTTACTCTGATTTGCAAAGGACTCCCAACCACTGCGCCACCAGGGAAGCCCGCCATCACTTTTTACAGAGAGCCTAGGAAAACCCCAGGCTGTGCGCTAAGGGCTTTATACACATGGCCTCCTTAATCCCCTCAACGGTCCCATACGATTACAGCACGGCTATTAGCTTCCCTCTCAGGGCCCCGAGGATTAGTGCCCGATGGACATGGTTTGTAGAGCTCTAGCTGTGGGCTAGGCTCTCTGCTATATGCTTTATTTATATCTCACCTAATCTCACCAAAACCCTTTGAGTTCAGTGCCATCATAAATTTGCAGTTGAAGAAACCGAGATAGGTCTCAAAACCCAGTCCCAATTTGCTCCGAAGTTCAGGCACACTGTTCCCTTTGACAGTAAGTGGGAGGGTCACTTGTTGGTTAAGAGTAAAGACTCTGTACAACCTCCTGGACTCCACCCTTGCTAGCTAGCATGACTGTGGGTAAGCACTAGTTTACCTTTCTGTGGCTAAGTTTCCTCATCTGCAAAACCACATAATAATAGTACCTACCTCACAGGGTTGTGAGGATGCAGCGCAAATGCAAGCGCCTAGCACATAGTAATTAGCAAATTGCTAGCATTGTAAAAAATAATATGATGGTGATAATGACAATAATAGCCGTCCTTATTTTCATTTAAAATGAGGCTACCTCCTAAAGGATATGGGGATGAAAATAAACCAAAAGGTACAGTGAGGGTGGGTTTGTGTGTTAAGGACTAAGGGTAAAGAGGCGCTCCACTAAGCAGAACGACACTACATTCAGTCGGAAAGGACGGCTGCAAAGGCGTGCCTTCTCTTCCTAGTACAAACAGGCTTGTTTCTCTACCTCCTGTGAGGAAGTCATGCGTTGCTCAAGTGTTGGTGTAACACACGGAGAGCTTCTCTGCATTTTTGTCTCTATCAGCATCTCTACTGAGTGTCCTGCCCCTGTGGTCCTAACCCTGGTACTTGGATATGTTCCAGCCCATGGCTCCAGGGAAGAGATGGAGACAGGGAACACCGTCTCTGAGTTCAGTAGGGTAGAAGTGTGCACCTGCAGCAAGACATGGTTCACCCCAGTTTGCATTCAAGACAAAACCATGTCTGCTGACTGGGTGCACATCGTTGCGGAGGCAGGATGTGGTGTTTCCACTCTGTGCCCAACATGTATTGGGTGAGGTCACTCCTTGCTTAATGCTCTCTGACGGGTGTTCAATAAAAAGAGAAGAAAATCCAAATCCCTGCCCACGGTCCTGCATAATGTGGCCCCAGCCTACCTCTCTCCTTCCTCCCAGACCCATTCGTGGGTTTCCCTTGAACACATGGGGCTCCTTCCATCCTAAACCCTTTATACCAGCTCCTCTTCCTCTGTCTTGGACACTCGGTCCCAAGATTTTAAATTGTGGTGCCTTCTTCTGAGCCTTGGCTCAAATGTCCATCTTCAAAGAGACCTTCCTTGCAAACCCCTAAACCACCACAGTTCTTTTCTTCATGGGATCCATTGCTACATGAAATCATCTTATTTATCTGTGAGCTTATTATCTGTCTCCTCCTCCAGAATGGAGATCCCTTGAGGGAAGAGACCATGGCTGTCTGGCTCATTGCTGAATATCCTATGCCTCACACATAGAAAGGGTTCAATGAGTACTTCTGGAGAAAAAAAATGAATGAAAAACTGACAGAATGATGAATAGACCAGGAGTCGAATAGGACTGATGATCCTCATCCCTTTCTCACAGAATTTCTTTGATTAACAAATGAAATTCACATGTATATGTCTATGAAAATATTTTATAAATTGTGAGTGATTATCAGGGATGCAGAGTAGGTTACAATTCCCGCATCGAGTACTATTAGACAGGTTTTCCTGAAGCACAGACTGAGAGAGATCCCAAGCTGCACTGTTCTCAGTGAGAAAGGGTGTGGCAGTCCCTTAGTAATGTCTGCTTTGGGGCAGGGAGAGGGGATTAGAGGTGTGTGTGTAACACATGTGTTATCTGTACCAAAGAAATGTCAAATATTAAGGTGCTAAAATTGATCATTACAAACAGCTTCCTCAAGCTTTTAGCAATGATCATTCTGGAAAGTAGGCTTTGATATTTTACTCTCCTCCCTCTGCACGGTTGCAGTTTACTCCACTGACCACATTACTTTTGTACTAAAAACTAATTATAAAAAAGCTCTTCAGGGACTTCCCTGGTGGCGCAGTGGTTAAGATTCCGTGCTCCCAATGCAGGGGGGCCGGGTTCAATCCCTGCTCAGGGAACTAGATCCCACCTGAATGCCGCAACTAAGAGTCCACTTGCCACAACTAAGGAGCCGGCGAGCCACAACTAAGGAGCCTGAGAACTGCAACTAAGGAGCCTGTGTGCCTCAGCTAAGACCCAGTGCAACCAAGTAAATAAATAAAAATTTTTAAAAAATGAAATGATTTGGGAAAATCCTTTAAAAATTTTTTAAAAAATTAAAAAGCTCTTCAGTGATCCCATGCTATATTTAATATCATTGCTAAAATTCTAACATTAGTTTTTCAAATCATCAAAAGAGAAGACGCATAGTAGACAGGCAAGGAAGAGAAAACAGAAGTTTCCCATGTATAATAGTATAACTCACCACAGAGTATCATTTTGATATTATAAATTTCCTAAATAGTTAAAGGCAGATACATTCGATCAAACTAAAGTATTATTTATCTTTCCTTTCAAATGAAGCACAAATATATAAGGGAGAAGTTTTTCAGGGTTTCTCCTTTTTTTTTATCCCTCAGTAACCAACCACAGCACTCCCTCTGATGCCACTATTACATAATTGTGAAGACACTGAGACAGATTTTAATTCGTTTAATAATTAGGTCAATAAAAACTATTATAGCTGAGAGCTCCATGGGGGAAAAACTAATATAGTGCTGTTGGAATTTTTCCATGAAATTAATATTAGAGAATTTTAGTGTGTGTCTTAAATAGCTTAAGTAGACATTTTTACCAACAGAACTAATCATGGATTTAAAACAAATGAAAATCGTTACATTTGCTATGATAAAGTTTCCACGTTCTCAGGATTTTATCAGTCCCATTCCTGTGAAAACCCTGCACATTTACTACCACAAGAGCAGTATATAAAACTTGCCTGGATCACTGCTCACCGCCCCCGACAGGCTGTGTTTTGGTGATTGCCTCTTGAACGCTATGGCTCCATTTCTCAGTGCCTCTCTGCTGGGAAACATGCCAGACTCATGACCAACCAAATCAAAATCCCTCTCTCAAGTCCTCTCTTTGGTTGATAATATCGAACCCCCCATATAATAGCTAGGACATCTGAAACAGCTCCGAAAGAGCCAAGACACAGAAGCCTGTCTACACTGCCCAGAGATACTTTTATCACCCCTATTTCATTAACTTAGTCACTAACGGTAGAGATCAAGATGAAGTAAAGCAGACTCCAGTATAGTATGATGTGATTTGGGTCAATTCTGAGCTAGATCCTGAGAGGGGAAAAAAATTAAAGGAACAGCTTCACTCTCTCACCACAGGAATCCTATGATTCTGTGAGTTACTGAAACACACAAGTCCCTGTGTATGGCGGTATCAGTGCTACTTGGGTATTAGCAGCTGCTTTCATAGTCAAATGTGCCAGCATTGACAAGGATTGAGGGGTGATCGAAACTGATCAAAGGCCAAGGTCACAGATACATCTAACAACTTTATACACTAACAGGACATCTGCAGATATACACAAAGAGGTAGTGGCTGGAGCATGTGAGGGCATGCAATGAGCGTGGGATTTTGGAATAGAAAAACCTGCATTTAATCTTGGTTCCTCTGCTCCCAAAAGTGTGACCATGGCAAGTTATCTCACCTCTCCACTCTTCAATTTGAGCATCTGGAAAATGGGGATCGATGGAGTCTGTGGTTGTTGGGAGATTCCTAAGAGACTACAGATGAAAAATATCTAGTCCTGTGGCTGGCAGAGAGGAAGGCCTGTTCTTTTGCGGAAAGGGAGCCCACTCAAAGGGCACTTGCACAGATTCAAGGCCATATTTCTCAGGACACATTTCAAATATGAATGGGATGGAGGCTTCTGAAACTAATCCCCAGCTACACTGGTGTGCACTTAGAAAGCGTATGCATGGCCAGTCATGCTGAATCTAAATCAACCAGAGGGAAGACACACATCTCTACTATTACTCCATTTCCTTTGCTGGAAAGATTCCTAGTGAAACTAGAAACACTAGGAAACCTACTAAAATATATATATATTTTTTAATTTTTACTCAGTTTTAAACAACATCTGTCAGAAAATTCCACCCTATAGTAAAAGGGTCTTCCTTTGAAGGTGCATATAGGCCGATATATGTGCAACATTTGCAAGCAGTCAGAATTTCTGGTGACAAGGCAGGTCTTGGAAAACAGGGAGGCCCAGTCAAGATGAACAGCTTCATTTGACTTTGCTGACTTCTGATCAAGAGTTGGTGCCCGAGAAGGCTTAGGCAGATCATTTTGGGTCAGGTTATGAAACCACGCAAAATGGAGGGAAAATATCTTAAGAAGAAAAAACAGCAACAACAACTAATGGTAGAACTCATGCACTTCCTTTCTCAAGGCCTATAATCTTCAGGGCACTAAGAGACGGGAATAATCTGTGTGGGTTTTTGTTTGTTTCTTTGTTTCTTTGTTTTTGCGGTACGCGGGCCTCTCACTGTTGTGGCCTCTCCCGTTGCGGAGCACAGGCTCCGGACGCGCAGGCTCAGCGGCCATGGCTCACGGGCCCAGCCGCTCTGCGGCACGTGGGATCTTCCCGTACCGGGGCACAAACCCGTGTCCCCTCCATCGGCAGGCGGACTCTCAACCACTGCACCGCCAGGGAAGCCCTGTGTGGGTGTTTTTGTACAGGGGAAGTAGAAGAGAAAAGGTCGAAAGAGCAACAATGTGAAGTCGGTACGAAGGATTCATATTTGGAAACCAATTGGCACATGTTGCCCTGAAGCAAACAATTCCTGCAAAGAAATTTGATAGCTGGAAAGTCCTGTAAAAGAAAATTCTGGAACCATCCAATAAACTTTATTTTGAAGGGGGATGTTGGAGAGAAGAGATCATTTCTATGATTTATTCCCTTTCGTTTGTGATATTACTGGGCATTAACTTGGGATTCACTGTTCCCATGGCAAGTACTTACTTTTGTAAAATTACCAAATATTCTCTGGAGCAGAGAATCTTATCAGAAAATTGATCTCTAATACATAAAGGCATCTTGCAAGAAAAAAGTCCTTTAGGGGGATTTTTTTTTTTTTTTTTTAATGGTTCACTCAGGCCTTTCACAATCTCATGGAAATTTGGAGATTGCTCAGATATTGTTTCCATGGAAAGAGGAAAAAAGGAACAAAGGGAGATATAATACTGGAGACTTTAGAGGCTACTACCATTTTCTAGTTTATTCAGTGAGGGCAGCAGAGGTTAATAACAGGGAAGTAGAAAACATTCAGGAATACAAAATTATTTACCAAAAAACAGTTTGTGCATTTCATACTTTCCTAGCACTCTGCCAGTTGCCAAGAAGTGTGACAGTGCTCGCTCAGTATTATTTAAATTAAATTATCAAATGCAAATGCTAAATATGAACCTCTCAGCAAAGCACAGGATTATAACACCACGTCCCCTATTCAGACTAAAAGCTGATTACTGGTTGTGAGCTATAAACATGTCAGACACTAATTTAATTGCTTTGCAAGTAGAGGAATATGCGGCATTCTTGTTCTCATTCTGGAGCTCAGTGAGACACATTAATACGATATAATGATCATAAACCCACACAAAGTCTTCACTTGACACCTGCTTTACGGAGAAAAGAAGCTATAGCAAATTTTAGCAAAGCTCAAAGAACTAGGCAGTGGCAGACTTTAATCACTAAGCAAAATGGATTGCTCATCAAGTGGCCCAGGCTTTTAGTCTGGCTCATGGAGTTACAGATGCATTTTCCAAATGGGTTTAAAATCTATAAGGAATTTCAGGTGCAAAGGACCACCTTCTAACAGCTAATTTGCTTCCTGTCTTCAGCTGAGCTGTTAACCAGGGGCAGCCAGCACGTGCACCCTGTCTTGGGCCACAGACGAACACAAATGTCACAATCAATACTCATTAACTGCAGGATCAGGTTCGGAGGGATCCTCAGGAAAAGAGGAGGGGTCTGAAATGTAACTGAGAGGACTTGGTAAGCATTTTCTGAATATTCCAGTTGCTGAGCATTAAATTCCAGTTGTTGAGCAAAGGGGTGGAGAGGTAGTGGGGAGAGAAAGGGGAGGGGAGAGACAGAGTTGGGGGGAAGAGGGACTAACATTTGGTGACCTCCTCCGTCCCCGAAACTCTCCTTGCATCCGCTCATGAAATTCCCAAGGACCGTGCGAGGCTGGCAGAACTCTTCACATCTTGCCAATGGGAAAATAGGGGCTCAGAGTGACTCATCTAATATCACACAGTGCAGAAATGGCAGAGCTACATCGTGACTCAAGGTCATCTCCCCGTTCCCAGTTTACCACAAAGACGTGGTGAATATTTCTTTGCAGCTGGGGATGAAGAGGAGACCCTGAAGTCTGGGGTCCAACTTGAATACTAGACTTCCACTAAATGCCGTACACAAGTTACCCTCTAGAATAACACAATTGTACCTGCTTATTTGTAGCTCATTACAAACTACTGTGATCTGATGCTGACTGAGCGCCCTGCGCTGCACCCTGTGCCAGGCCCTGTGCTACTTATACGCTTATTTAAGCCTCACATCAACACCATAAACTTACAGGAAGCATCCATCCTTTTACCTATAACGCACACAGGGCTGTCTGAAATGATTCACACCCTATATAATTATGTTAGGACATAAATGTTTGTCTTTAATTTTTTTGTACTTTATTGTTTTTCAACAAATTTTTATGATAGATTTGTTATTCTTCACAAAATCAAGAATGACTTTTTTTTTTGTGCAAAATCCTGGATACAAATGCAAATCGGCCACAAGCTTAACTGTGGTTAATTCTGGGTGGTGAGAAAGAACATAGATGATTATTTTCTTCTTTGTACATTTCAGAATATGTAGTCTTAATAAATAAGTGAGAACAATCCTTAAAAAAGATGGTTTTTTACTCTTGAAATACAGAATTTTAATTAGAAACTGTTTAAAGTAGGAAAAAACCCTGTCAAGAAAGACCAGGTGGAAAAATGGGTTCCCAATAAAATGGAATTTTAGGGCAACAAAAATCCAAAAGGCCACAAAAGAGAAATAGTACTGTTATTTGAACGATGACTAGTTACTTGAATTTTTTGGCATTGTTAATCACTGCATCTGGGTTTTCCTCTGAATTCCACACAGAGCATTCACAACACAACAATTTTATCATACAATACCTGCTCGCGACACACATTTTAGGACAAGCTACCACCAGAAACAGATCAACCCAAAATACATCAGGGGCTGAACAATCTCAGGAGTGGGTGACACACATTTTGCAGAATTCTGCCAAACAAAGGAACTGAATAGGCTGTGGGCAAAGCAAATGAGGGAGTTAAGGAATGGACTATTTTAAGTAGTAATGATTAATTCAGATATGGTACCGTATTTTCTGCAGAAGAAAATTCACATTTACTAACATGCTAATGTTTTTATCTCCAAAGAGTTTAGTGCACTGGCAAGGTATCCCAATAACAGCGAGCCGAATGAAGTCCAAACTTCTTAAAGAGAAGGAAGAACCAACACTTATTAAATATTCTGTATCAATGCCAGATACAGCACCAGGCATTTTCCATGCATGATCGTAGAGGTTCCATGGCTGGTCCCCCGACCCTTGCTCATACCCTGAACTCCAGTGACCAGAGTCCTTGGCCTTTTCTGACCACAACCTCCAAGGTCCCCAGGTCCATACCTTTGCTCACTCTTCCCTCTACCTGGACAACCCTTGTCCTGCCTCTGTCCATTCTTCCAGACCCATGACAAATGCCCCTCCTTCCACAAAGTCTCCCCAGAGACTCCTGGCTGTCCTGAAAGTCTCTTCCACATTCCCCACAGTGTACACCAGAGTTCGCCAAGTGGCAGGCTCCAGGCCAGCTCAGGGCCTCTGAATGCTTTTTGTGGCTTATCCTGGTTTGAGAGACTTAAAAATAATTGTAGGGGGCTTCCCTGGTGGCGTAGTGGTTGAGAGTCCGCCTGTCGATGCAGGGGACACGGGTTCGTGTCCCGGTCCGGGAAGATCCCACAGGCCGCGGAGCGGCTGGGCCCGTGAGCCATGGCCACTGAGCCTGCGCGTCCGGAGCCTGTGCTCCGCAGCGGGAGAGGCCACGACAGTGAGAGGCCCGCGTACCGCGCAAAAAAAAAAAAAAAAAAAAATTGTCAGTACTCACAGACTGAGAGATTTTACACAAAATATCTATGTACGTAGTGGCCCTAGCCCCCCTTTTCTGCTTGGCAATAATGAGTTGTAGCTAAGTAACCACTGCCCTGTTTAGACAGAAAGTGTTGGTTCTAGTTCTAAGAATCTTCTTTCAATTCTATGTATCCTTGGCCCATTTCTCTTCACTCACTAGGCTACTGGCTGGCCCCTCTGGACAGGTATGTTTGAGGCCTTGGAACACAGTTTGCCATGGATTATTATTTTGGAGGTATTTTATCTCTGCCTCTCTACCCAGATAGGAACCTGTTATATATCTGGTGTTCCCGCCCTCCCACTGCCCAGGACAAAGTAGGTGCTGCTCAGTGAGGACCAGAA
Source organism: Platanista minor (assembly GCA_004363435.1). Classification (NCBI taxonomy): domain Eukaryota; kingdom Metazoa; phylum Chordata; class Mammalia; order Artiodactyla; family Platanistidae; genus Platanista; species Platanista minor. Next base: position 20,092 of record RJWK010020048.1, read on the forward strand.
AACAGTTAAGTCACTACTGCTATAATCCCAGGGACAGAGAACGGTGGCCTGAATTAGAAAGCAGTAAGAAGAGAGAAAAAAAGAAAACGAATTACTCCTCGGAAATGACAGCCTTTATCTGTGTCTTTTAACACTTTCTATCGTGGACCGTAATAATATGGATACAGGTCTTACATATCCTATTAGACTGTACCCTCCTTAAAGCACATCTTGGGTGCAGTTCTTGCCCTGTGACATCCCTAGCCCAGCCTAGCAGCATGGCTCTCGTGTACTAGGCACTGGATGAATATTAGCTGAAGGATCATAAACTTTCCACCTGAAACCCAGCACTGACATTTCCATTACATTTAAAAGCCAACAAAACACATAACCTTCCCTCCCACTCATCCAACTGACAGCTCAACATATTAATTATCTGAATTAGAGTCAAGAGTCTAGGCTATTCCTTCCAACGTATAGACAGGGAACTGGATCAATTCTTCCCAAGTTGTAGGGACAGAAAGAAGACTACAGAATGATGGCATTAAAGGCGTGCACCGGGCAGTCAAGGTGTGGGTTTCCCAGCCACCTCGTGGCGTGCATTAGCGACACTTTCATCCGGGCGAGAGGCAGCACCTTCACTGATGGAGCTGTGTGCACTGCCTCCTGCTGCATTAACAGTCCCTGAATGTGACTGGGCAGCGGCACAGGTCTCATTAGAGTGGAAGGATGTGCGAAAGCAGAGGGCCTCGCTTGAAGAAAACACTTTGCATACGAACAAAGGTGGAAGGATGTTAGGCTTCTAAAGAGAATATCCATCTCACGCATCACTTAGCAAAGTCAGCTGGAGACCCTGCTAAGTAAAGAAGTTCTTGACCTTTCAAGCTATCAAAGGTGACCCAATAAAGCAAAGGTGCCTTGTTCCCCAGCCCAAGTTTCTTTTTATCGGTTGCCTTGGACAACCAAGCCTGAACAAAACAGCCTCCAGGAGAGTGCCACGTAGTAACTCCCTATATTTGCTTCAGCAAGGGACAGCTCAAAGAAAGGATTTTTTTTTTTTTTTTAAGAAGGAAAAGAATATCAGAATGAAAGGAGGAACAAGAAATCTGACAATCCAGGACACACAGACTCTGAGTAGTGATGAACGTACACGGGGACTGATTGTCAGGGCGAGGTCTTCAAGCATTTCTAAGTAGCAGCCTGGCATCGGGCAAGGTGTGCACATTCTTCACTGGTGTGGCTTTATTCATGAAAGATTCTGTGTCCTTGAGCAGGGAAGGGCCTCAAAGACATCTTGCACAGTGACCCTCACATCAGGTTATATACCCTTGTCTCCGATTCTTTCGAGGAAAGAAGGAAATCATAGAAACCACAAGAGGGGCTCACAACTTCTCACACTCCCACACTCAAATCCAGGCAGGGATGCTGTGGGTTGGTCAAGTTTGAAGAAATGTCATGGGCCATATGTTTCCTACACCACAGCCTTGTAGGGTCAATATCTGTCTTCTTATCCCACATGGCTGGATTTTCCCTTGAGGAAGAGGCACTGCCATCTTGGTGTCACTGAGCTCCTCTTTGCTGACTCTCTCTCCCAGGAACAGGTTAAGGCAGGTGATCTGCAGGGCTGCCCCATCCTAGAAAGGCTGGAGTGAACTGCCAAGGTCAGCTGTGTTCTAGGCATTTGGGAAAACGACTCTTTTTCTCTCTCCCAGGTTGGGGGCTCTGTCAGGAGTGGTATTCCCTTGCTGTTGAAGTGATCTAATGTTAGACTCTGGTGTAGGCTTATGGAGGGACTGAGCTAAGGAGACCATTCTACGTGCTTTGTTTATACAGTATTTGTAACCATCTCTAGTAGAAGAAACAGCACTCCTTTGTCTAGCTGGCAGCAGGGGGAGTGTGCACAGGGCATGGAATCGAAGACTCAGTCAGAGCATCCCCCTTTGTATGATTTCACACCCTGTGAGCACTTACCCTCCCAGAACTTGTGAAAGAAGAGATGAAGGCTAGTCAAACACTGGACCAGGTGTTTGGGTGATTCTTGCCCACAACTTTGCTATTTCCAACAGGACAATTAAAGGTGATTTAATGCAATTCATTGTGCAGATGAAACGTGGAGACGCAAAGTGAGGGAGAAGACCTGTCCAAGGTCACACCACCTGAACTTTGCTTGCAGTGTTCCGCGCTTAACACGGCACAAGCCCGCCCCTGCTACCACCCCAGCCCTCCAGGCATGGACTCCACCCTTCCCTTTGCTCCTTTTCTCCATGATACAACATATTAATCCTCTAGGGTTGTTGCCAATGGAAACAAAGTGCTTCTTGCTTTCCAAGGGGATCAGAGAAGGATCAGAGCTTAGAGAGAGAGGCCTAAATGTTGACTCAACCCTTTACCCCTGGTGCCAGATAACAGCATGACGTCCTGGGTTCTACAACATTCATTTTCATGTAGATGATCTCACATGATCCTTAAAATCTATCAGAGAGGAGCGGAAATGGGAGTAACATCTAAAGAGTACCATACGGAGTACCATACTCAGTACAGAGTTAGGTCTCAGCGAAGCCGCAAGGCAGCCCTTACTTTACAGATAAGGTAGCTGAGGCATAGAGAGGCCAAAAGCTTGGCTATGGCAACAGTGCTTGTGAACTGACGGAACCAAGCTCAGCTCTGGGACCCCCAAGCTGTAAGTTCTTTCTGTATTTAGACTGCTCACAGCTACACCAGAACTTTTAATGTGGAACTTCTAGATCCCCAGTGGCATTTCCTACCAACGTGACATTTTGTCCACTTGCCTCTGTCGCATCGTACACAGTCACTGTTGCCTCGAATGAGTTACTGCAGACGGGAAACGATATACATCCCCGGCAGGCAGGCCCAGATGTAGCTATGGAACATGAGGATGTTCTCCTGGTGACCTGACCCAACTCACCACTGGAGAAACAACAACAAAATCAAACACAGTGAGGCTGCCCTGGTGGCGCAGTGGTTGAGAGTCCGCCTGCCGATGCAGGGGACGCGGGTTCGTGCCCCGGTCCGGGAAGATCCCACATGCCGCAGAGCGGCCGGACCCGTGAGCCATGGCCGCTGAGATCTGCGCATCCGGAGCCTGTGCTCCGCAACGGGAGAGGCCGCAACAGCGAGAGGCCCGCGTACCGGCGGGGGGGGGGGGGGGGGGGGGGGGGGGGGAATTCATTCAAACAGAGACCACCAGATCACAAGTGCACGCCCATCTCAAGATAAAGACAAAGGAAAGACCTTGAAAACGCCCTTGAAAAAGCCCTATGGCACTGTCATAAACAGGGCTGGGGGGAATGGGGAGAACACCAGGAAGAAGATCTCCACTGGGCCATCCTGGGCTCTGGCTGTGACCCTCTCCTATCCAAAACTCTACAGGGACCTGCTTGAGGACATCCAGAGATGTTTGGACCTCAGCAAAATAAGAGGAATATAAATAGGTTAGATGTTGCAATGAACATCTAAAATTAATATCTTGGAATGTTGGGCTATATCTAATTGTATGGGATTTACTCAGAATCCCAGTGAACCTTTCATCTGTCCTCCCAAATCAGATATCGTACATTTGGGGTGGGCAAGGGGGAAGATCCAGCTTCAGGCTGGCGAGAAAGACGCAGCCCTTTAGTTAACTTTCAGCTCAGAAAGGGCGAGCGGCACAGCCTCGACGCTAAACAGGGATTCACTCTTGGGTGCCGCCAACTGGGATGAGGTCCAGAGCGAGACAGCAGGATATAAAGTTTGAGAGGTGGAACAGACTTTGGAGGTCCCTTCCTTTTACAAGTGCAGAAGTTGCGGCCCAGAGAGGCTGACTGACTTTTAAGGATGCACAGTGAGTTAGAGTCAGGGCTCAGGCTGAGGCCCAGACATCCTCAGTCCCAGCCAAAGCAGGAGGTTATCCCACCATAACATATGCTGGCCATGTTTCACAGCAGCAGTAGTAAATAAACCCCAGTGGCACCATCATTTCAGAAAAGCAATGGAAAAAGGGGGTACACCTAGTGGAAGTTACCCACCTTGGACAAGGCAGGGACCTCAGAGATGAACAACGGAAGGGCACAGGGTGATTAGTCTAGAAAAGCAGAGATACAGGGGCACAGTGGTGCCTGCAGATGCAGGAGAAAAAGACATTTAAAAGGTGGCCCCACGGACAAGGAATTAGACCTTAGTTTGGTTTCATGGGGCCAGTAGAGAACCAGTGGGTGGATCACGAGGAAGGTTTGTTTTTAAATTGTGGGGAAATACACATACCTTAAAATTCGCCACTTTTACCATTTTAAAGTGTATAACTCAGTGGCATTTAGTACATTCTCAGTATTGTGCAACGATCACCACTATCCAGTTCCAGAAGGTCTTCATGACCCAAAGGGAAACCCTGTAGCCATTAAGTAGTAATCCCCCATTGCCCCTTCCCTCCAGACCCTGGAAACCACTACTCTGCTTTCTGTCTCTGTCAATTTGCCTATTAGGGAAATTTCATACAGACAGAATCATATAGTAAGTGGCCTTTAGTGTCTGGGGAAGCCGATATTCTTATATCTAGAATTGCAGAGCTGTGTGCTTTGAAAGGGGGCTGGGTAGTGAGTTTGAGTTCCATGATCCTTGAGTTCAGGCCAAGGCTAGAAGCCTACGTGGTGGGGACTCAGGCCCAAGAAGTAGGTGAGAAAGGATGTCAGGGCTTCCGTGACGAGACCCCCAGGGATGACCTCCCTCATCACCACCCCGACTCTGTCCTCTGCTGTATCATGAACCACAGGCCTAGGAAACCCCGCTGCTCAGGCTGACTTCCTCTCCTGATGCTCTCCTCCCACCTCCTGTTCTGTTGACACTTGTTTGCCTATTTGCCTGGCACACTGCGGACAATCTTCTCACTCGAGCATGTATGACCTGAACGCACAGCTAGCTCTCTGCTGAGCTCATCTGGAGTTTCAGCTGGCCGTGAGTGCAGCCAGGTATGTCCTAAGAGCAGGAATAAACCAGGATCGTCTGAGTTTTAAGTGCCCTGATTTGGCCCAATAAGCTCAGGGATCATCTATACAACCTGACAGCAAGGACAATAAAATTAGCTACACAGGGACTGTAGGGTAGCAACACTGTCTACAGCTGTTCAGGGGGCAACACCCCATCACACACAAAAGCCGCTATAAACATTCTGACGCAAGCCTTCCAACAGCTTGGAGGACCGGCGATACGTTTGAGAAGCTGGATGAAAAAATCAGAGAGGGGAATCTAAGGGGATCACAGAAGTATATCGCTTTCCAGGTGGTGATAATAGATTTCATCCATGACCTGGAAATCGTTTTAGAACAAGAGTATCAGCCCTGCTTTGAAAGTCCTGCTTTCAACTAGTTACCACAGGTTGAAAAGTTCTTTTAAAACATTAGCTAAGGAATGTGTACGGGGCTGAATAGAGTCCTCCAAAAGTTCGTGTCTCCTTGAAACATCAGAATGTGACTTTGTATGGAAATAGGGTCTTCAGAGACGTAATTAGTTTAAGATGCGGTCACACTGGGTTAGGCTGGGCCCTAAATCCAATGACTGGTGTCCTTATAAAGAGAGGATGATTTGGAGCCACACAGAAACCCACAGAGGAAAGGGGGCCATCTGAAGACGGAGTCAGCAACTGGAGTGGTACAGCTGTACACCAAGAAGGCCAAGCATTGCCAGCCACCACCAAAGGCTCGGAAGAGACAAGGAGGAATTCTTCCCTGGCACCTTCAGAGGGAGCATGGCCCTGCTGATGCCCTGATTTTGGACTTCTAGTCTCCAAAATTCAGAGAGAATAAATTTCTGCTGTTTTAAACCACTCAGTGTGTCGTCATTTGTTCCAGTAGCCCTGGCAAACTATATAGAACACTCCCGATTCGCTCTTTTATACAGTTGTTCAAACCTATTTTAAAAATGGAAAAGACATTAGCCCTTAAAATGCAATCGCATTACATTTGGAGTTCAACCTCTGAACAGAGCTTCAGAAACGAGTATAGTGTCCAGTTCCACTGACTTTAAAAAGTGCTTTCTTTCTACGGACCAGAACCCATTTTATTTGTCTGGTTGCTCTGTTTGTTTCCTGGTGAAGAGAAAGATTGGCCCTCGGATCCCTTTGTCTTCACATCTGCTCCTCCCTCTTTGGGATCCCTTCCCTCAGGCTGGCAAGCAGAGTCTTGTCCCTCACTGCTCATCTTTTGCGCCCCCTTCTCATTTCCCAGAGAGAGACCGGGACCTCAGAGGCAAGTGTGCACTGCGCTGGCTGAGGTGTGATTCCTCCATGTTGATTTTAACTTTTATCACATTATATGGGATCCCTCTGGTGGTTACTAAGAGACACGTCAGTTTTGAGAGATTAGAGGCAAACAAAAGAATCTTCAAATCCAGAGGATAAGGGACTCGCGGTTTACATGTTACTGCAAGGCAAACAGATGCTAGACTGCTCTGGGCACCTCCCCAGGTTTATGAGACAGCTCCTGGGGCCCGAGGAGGGTCCCATTTATCTAGGGTGTGAAAGGCTGCATTGGTGATCCTTGAAAGCATCATTATTTGTGTTCATGGGAATAGTGGACGCAGAGCTGTCTGGCCAGTAAATAAAGCAGCACAGAGGATCCCAGCCACATCCGAGTGGTTTCTGGCTGCAGGGGCTCAGAGAGAGAGTGACAAAAAAGATTGAGGTGAGAGGTCCACGGGGACAGGATTACCAGACCTGGGCATGGGGCACGTTTCTGAGAATCTCATCAAATGTCTCCAAGACCAGCTCCTGTCAGTGATCCTCCGAAGTCAGTCAAAGCCAGCCCCCCTTTCTTATTTACGACTTCAGTAGAAAAGCATCCATGTGGCTGGACCCAACCTACAACCCCTTGGTTTGTAACAGTGACAGAATAAGAAATCACTTACAAAATGAGCACATTTTCTTGACTGGCTGGGCAGTCTGAGTTGACACTGGTAAGGCTTTAGTAAAATGCCTTTATGTTCTGAGATGCATAGATGTGTGAATTTCTAGTATATTCATCAGAAGACCTAAATTAATTGCTCTCTGATGAATTGTGTAACACACCTCCTTTCTGCTTCTCCACCCTCCCCGCCAAAGTACACTGAAAAGGTCAACAGCACTATCAGATGCAACACACTTCAACTTCCTTCCAAGCTTATAATTAAAGCTAATTAGTAGTTTTGGTAATTAGCACGTGTAAGCTTTCTACTCTCTGAATTAATAAGACTTACTGAGGTTTTGAGCCAAGTAGACTTTTTTACTCCCTGGTTCTCTGTCCTGAGCTGCCTGTGGTTGGTTAATTTAAAGCACGTCTGTTGAAAGTGGAATTCGGGAAAAACCGTTTCTGACCACGGCCCACCCTCAAGCCAGAGCGTGAGTTAGCGACAGGCAAAAGTGGAATTATCGTCACCGGATAAAATCAGGACCCCTTAGGGTCTCCAGTAACTGACCAATCTCAGGCTCTCCATGTGAAATGGTTGTGCCCAATTACTACGGCACTTGCCCTCAACGCACCTCCAACCAGGTCGCCCTGCTTCACTATGTCACCCATCGCCATGGTCATGCTGAACGTGTCAAATCTTCTTTACTTACAGAATGCAGAGGTGAGGGCTGTAGGGTACCAAGAAACCACTGCTCATTTTGGTTCAAGCAAAAATCAAAGAGGAGAAAAATCATTAGTCAAATCAGTTTCTGCTTACGTGTAGACAAAGCAATTCTCCCAATAGCTTCACGTGTCCTTTTTTGGTCAGTGTGTGGGCATCCTGCATGCCCAGACAGAATTAAAAGTATGTTTTTTTGTTAAGAAATCAAATCTATATTCTATTAAAAGAAAAAAGCCTCTCTGATTTGTTTTCAGACTCTATTTAGAAACAGTTTGAGAAAAATCTTCCATGGGGGAGCTCTTTTGTGCCCTCCCTCCACCCTAATCTCAGGAGGGGGAAAAGAAAGAGTGGCGGTTGCTCAGAGCACCGGGCCATTTTAATGCATAAGGGAAAGGAAGCAGTCATTTCTGCATGAAGGGGATTACAAGGCATCCCTGGGTCACCGGAGTGAGTAGTTTTGATTTTAATGGCACAACGACTGGGGCCGTCATCCATCAGGGGCAGTCGATGTTATTTAAGAGCAAAGACGCATTTGGTCCTGAGGATGGCTGTGCTGTGAAGATGACCGGGGCTCTGGGTTTCCATAGCCTTTCGGGCCCAGTTCAGTGGCAGGCCCTGTCTCCCACTGACTGATCCCTGTTACAGGACGCACTTAAGTTCCATAAACAGTGGTCTTCAACCAGGGGTGATCCTGCCCCCCAGGGGACATCTGGCAATATCTGGAGAGATTTGTGATTGTCAGAGTTCTGGGGCGGGGGTGGGGGGGAGGTGGGCGGGGGTTGGTGAGAGTTCCTATTGGCATCTAGTGGGTGGCGGTCAGGGATGTTGCTAAACATCCAACAATGCACACAGGACAGCCCCCAACAACAAAGAATGGTCTGGCCTTGAGGGTTGATAGTGCTGAAATTGAGGAGCCCTGATACAGGGGGTCTAAAGAGGGTCTGAGCCCCTCCCAACATTTACTGTGGAAGAGCCAAACAGGAGCTTTCTTGCTTGATGGTGGACTGATCTTGGCCTTCTAACAATGAAAGGGAAGTGAGAGCTCCCCCTGGAAGGGCTAGAGCTGAGCCAGGCAGAAAGAAACAGACACACCAGGGTAATTCCAGGCACCCAAAAGCCAGTGCTGGGCGTTTTCACCCTGCAGCTCAGGCGGACATATTGCATTATGGATAAGCTCACACGCCATGGCAAACAGTTTAAGAACGATGCTTATTTTTAATGAATCCTAAGTGGTTTATTACTGAGGGTCAAGTTCCCGCTTCCTGTGGGAATTTGACATTTATGAAAAGTCCCGAGCATTAATTATTCAGGGGAGATGTCCCTCCTATGGAAATTCACTTTCCTGATACACTTGACAGCACCACCATTCCCTGTCTGCACCAGCTACTTTGTTGTTAATCCTCCAAGCATTAATTAAATAAAATTTACAACCGAGCCAGGATGCATCTACCCTCAAATATTATGCAAAAGACAGCTAAATAGTCTTTGATTTTTCCTGCTAGTAGCCAATCATTACCCATAGCTATTTACATTCTTCCTTTTGTTCTTTAAAGCATAAACCTGGTATCTCTTCCCACTGAGGAGAAAACTATGCTTAGTAATTAAATTACACCGCATTAAACTCACTTAAGTTCACCAGCAGGAAAAATTCCATGCCCCTGGGTTTCACAATAACTCCTCATCACACTTGCAAGCCATATCTTTTCTGTGACTTATTATAATTTTTGTTCCTGGAATTCCATTAAAAATGGTAATGTCATTACTCCTGTTAATGCTCAAAACCAATAGCATAATCCTGCATTTTAATTAGTGATTATAATTAATCATTATTTCATTAATGAAATGTTTAGTTGGTAATTGTCTTTGAGCACCTTACTCCCTAGGCTTATAAGCATTTCGTAACATCGAATTCCCTTCCTCTTTCTGATGAAGTGGCACTGTCAACCTCATTTTATTTTAACGCCCTCACGTGGCTCTGCATCTCAGGCCTGCGACATCGCCTGCATATTCACACTTCGGAAATGTGTGGCTTTTGGCTCTCGATGAGGTCTGCATGGAGGCTTAGCCCTCTTCTCTTCCAGCTTACGGAGGCGGGTCAGCCTGCTCCCAGAGAGCACAATGTGGGAAGAGAAAAGTAATTCTTGGAACCCTTAGTTAATAACCAATGTGGGATCCAAATTTATGGATTTTTGAGAGAGGATAGAGCAAGGATTTGGAGGTACTCTTTAGAGCATGAAGGTTGATTTTAGAGCTTAAGGAATTAAGAATAAACTGGGAGGGAGGTGAAGAATTTCATATGAGGCAGGATTTTCGTTGATCCTTTTGCAATATCATAGATATTCTTATTTACTTGGATGGTTTTTTTGAGGAGAGGGGGGAAGCCTGTCTTCCCCATGAAAATGTAAACACCGAAGGACAGGGACCCATATAGGCCTTGTACCCCATTGTATTCCTACCTCCTGGTGCAGTACTCGGGATACACGCTACTCAACAACCAGATGTGGAAACAACTGTTGCAGGATTGCATGTGGTTAGGCCATGGAGAGGGTAATTGAGGTACCAGAGTTCACAGATTCAGTTGTGGTTTTGTGATGTAAGTTGCTGGGCGCTAAGGGGGTAGCTAATTGGTGGACTCACGTGTTCGTGAGTGACCTGAGGTCCGAGCTGTCTCTGGGAATCCTGAAGGAAGACAGATTCATCTTAATGGCCTCCATGCAAAATACATTTTAAAATACACATACGCCTGCCTGTATGTGCGCGTGCGCGCACGCGTTCACACACACGCGCGCGCGCGCGCACACACACACACACACACACACACACACACACACACTTACCCACACCACGCTGAGCACAGAGAACTATTCCAGGAAGGGAAATGTGCTATCCTTAGCAAATTACACAAGGAGGGTTTGAGCAAAGGATCATGTGCTGCTGCTATTTCAAGGAAGGATTCACAGCTTCCGAGCGAAGCTGAGGTAGAACGTCAGGCTGGTTGGAGAACGCTCCATGTCTGTTATGTATTTCTGACAAGCCAGTCAGAATCTTCCAAACATCTGGAAGAAATAAATGACGGCCAGCAGCTTGGCGTTGGCCCAAATGTCAGAGTTACATCCAGTGATGGTCTGAGGTGACAGAAAGACAGGCTCTGAGGTCCAGAGAGGGCCTTCCCACTGGCAATCCTTGAGGCTGCTGGTATTTTACAAAACGAAGACATGTCAGGACAAAGCTTACATTTTTGTCATATTTTCTGAATATCTGTATTTAAGTTAACGCTTTAGCACACATATATACCATATAACAACTCATATGGAAATATCAGCAAAAGTCAAAATGTGAGACCCTTTGTGACTGGGAGTGGGGGGCCAACTAGACTTCCACCCCTGTCTCCATGCATGTTCTATTTCTTTCCTAGTCCATGTTGCCTCTAAAAATAATATTCTTCCCCTATCCATCCATTCAATTTGTACAGAGCACCCGACTTGTGCCGGGAGCTTGGGAATGGAGTCCCTCCCTCACGGAGCTCCCAATCTGGAGCCCATTTCCCTCTGGGTTTCCTGGCAGTGGAAATCACCGTTTCTTTTCTAGCTCCCTTTGCTGACTCTCCACTTAACATCCGGTCTCACAAAGCCTACCGTGGTTGTGAGGGAATAAATATGAAAAAGCGTTTAAGATCATTAGGCCCCAGAATGACACGAGCTCCTGCTCGTGAGGTGAGAGCAGGACTATTAATACAAATAGATGCTGTTTGCTGCACACTCCCCACATGTGGGTACTGTGCTGAGTATCCCACATGGATCACTGTGCTTAGTCTGCTTCAGAGGAACTGGACTGGGCACAGTGAAAACCGGGAGCGGGGCCATTCCCAGTATGTCCAGGTCTGTTACATGCTTTGCTGACTGCCTGGGGATGAGCTCTCATCTGTCTGTTAAATGCTGACTGGAGCTGGAGTCCAGACCATTGTGGGAAGAAAAGGCATACGTCCTCACAGAAGCCTCAGCCCAAGTCAAGCAGAAAGAGTGAGACAAATCGACTCCATGAAAACGTATGCCATCCTCTCAGAGCATACCAGAAAACGTTTTGCCATTTCTTTCTTTTTTGCCCCTTGGTTTTTTTTTTCTTCCTTCCTTCCTTCCTTCCTTCCTTCCTTCCT
>RJWK010020049.1:0-31825 GCA_004363435.1 Platanista minor
AAAAAAAAAAAAAAAAAAGAACTAGCATGGGGACTTCCCTGGTGCCGCCATGGTTGAGAGTCCGCCTGCCGATGCAGGGGACGCGGGTTCGCGCCCCGGTCCGGGAAGATCCCACGTGCCGCGGAGCGGCCGGGCCCGTGAGCCACGGCCGCTGAGCCTGAGCGTCCGGAGCCTGTGCTCCGCAACGGGAGAGGCCACAGCGGTGAGAGGCCCGCGTACCACAAAAAAAAAAACCCCAAAAAACAGTTGTAAGTACATTCATAGCAACACTATTCATGATCGCCAAAAGGTGGAAACAACCCAAATATCCATCAGCTGATGAATGGATAAACGGAACGTGATACGCCTATAATAGAATATTATTCAGCCATAAAAATGAATGAAGTACTGATAAAGGCTGCAATGCAGATGTTTTGGAGAAAACATCATGCTCAGTGAGAGAAGACAGACACAGAAGGGCACATAGTGTATGACTGCATTCACATGCAATGTTCAGAATAGGCAAATCCATAGACACAGAAAGTAGACTAGTGGTTGCCTGGGGCTGGGGGCAGGGAGAATGGGGAGTGAGTGCTTAATGAGGATGGAGTTTCCTTTTGGGTGATGAAACGTTTTGGAACTCTACAGAGGCAGTGGTTGTGCGCCACTGTGAGTGTACTAAACGCCACGGCATCTTGGAGAATTATTCACAAGTGGACACTATATGAATAAAGCGTGTGATTGCACTAGACTCACACGTGAGTCACGTCCATGTGTGGGTGCCTTTCGTGCCTGAATGTTACCTCTAAATCCCTGATGGATCTTTGCCTACATGTGGATTTCCGGACCAGATATTTCTCTTCCGGCTTTGTCACTGTCAAAGTTTGGTCAAGTGGGCTAAGTAGGTGGGGTGACGTCTGGCGTTGAGGAATCAGGAGACAGGGGACAGGCCTCTCCCCCCGAACCCAGGAGCCTTGACCTGACCCAGGGAATAGCAATCCGTCCCCCTGCCGACCACGACTGCATGGCTATCTATTTGGGCTGAATGTGTAAGACTGCTCAGATCCCAGGGCAGTGAGGTGGAGTGCAGTGAGGAGAGAGAGGAACATCTACACATACGCACCCCATGTCCATGAGACCCTGTGCTCCCCGGTGACCTGGCGGCCGAGGGAGAGGGAGAAGCAGAGAGAAAGGCACTGAAAGGTCATGGCTGCATTCCTCAGCAGCATTCTGTCAGCTCTCTCCCTCTCCTCGCCCAAACGGGGCACTGACCTCGCCAGGGTCCGCTTTCCCACATGAGACCTGTTTGCCAAGAAGTGACAGCATGACACACAATTGGAGTGCACCCAGCACGGCGAGAGTGTTCAATTCCGCCAGCATCCCGTTGGTTTTATCAGATGTCAAGAACCTTCATAGAAACCAAACATCTGGATCAATTTTCAATTTGCGAGAGCCCTCAGACGAAAGTGTAAGAAAAGGGCTTCCCTGGTGGTGCAGTGGTTAAGAACCCGCCTGCCAGTGCAGGGGACACAGGTTCGAGCCCTGGTCCAAGAAGATCTCACATGCCGCGGAGCAATGAAGCCCGTGCGCCATGACTACTGAGCCTGCGCTCTAGAGCCCGCGAGCCACAACTACTGAGCCCGTGAGCCACAACTACTGAAGTCCATGCACCTAGAGCCCGTGCTCCGCAACAAGAGAAGCCCCCGCTCGCTGCAACTAGAGAAAGCCCGCAAATAGCAATGAAGACCCAATGAAGCCAAAAATAAATAAATAAAACAAGTAAATTTATTTTAATAAAAAGAGACTGGAAACTATTGATCGCCTCTGATGAATTTATGAACAAAGGGGTGTCACTTTCAGTTCTAACAAGAAAAAAAAGAAAATGGAAAAAAAGAAGGGAAGTACTAATGTCGGAATCCAAATCCCCCCTCACCCCCCCCCCACCAATTTAGGCTGAGCCTCCCCGTCAGGGACATCCTCCAGCCACCCCCTCTCCGACTGTCCTCTCGGCCCCCAAAGGGTGTGTGAGCTCACAGGCCCTCAAAGGGCCACTTCTCCGGAGCTGGCCGCCCAGCACGCTCACGGCCTGGGGAAGCTCTCCCCTCACTCCCTCCCATCTTTAATCAAAACAGACGTGGAGACTGCAGAGCAGCCCGAAAAGAGCGCTCGATCCAGAACCTGCCTACATGCCGGGTGGGTCCTGGCCTGGAGAGAGCTTGTGAACGTTACTAAAATACTTTCTTTAAAAATGAGAATAATAAACCGTCCGCTCCTTGGGTGGTCCCGGAGTGGCAAGCGTCCTGCTTTCCAGAAGGGTGGCAGGTACTGCATTACCTTGGGAAAACCGCTTCATACTCAGCAACACTGGGTCCACCAGCCAACCGAGACCCTGAGCAAAGGGGACCTCAGTCTCCCCGGCGCCCCGGCCCACCTCTGCCGACCGCGGCTGCCCCAGCCATCTTCCCAGAGCACGGAACTGGTCACACCGTCCCTCCGCTTGGAAACCCTCCACACCATCTACATCGGGGTCGACAAACGATGGCCACCGGCCGCAGCTAACCTGTCCCGTTTCGGTAAATAGAGTTTTATTGGCGCCCGCCCGGTCAGAGCCCGCCCATTTGTACCACTGCTTACGGCCGCTTGGGGGCCACAAGGGCAGAGCTGAGCCCAGCCGGTGCAAAGCCTCCACGTTCACTGCCTGGCTCTTTAGAGATGCAGATGGTCACCCTGCCGTGCCCTCTTTCCTGCCCTGACACCCGAGGGGACGGTCTCAGTCTGCGTGCCTGCTCAGGGAGTTTGGGGGGAAGAAGAGGGTGAGGAGAGAGAGGAGGTGGGGCCCCCGGCCTGCAGCCGCGACTGGCGGCCACTGCCTCCGGGAAACAGAGCCCGGCAGGAGCCCAGGCAGCGCCAGGCTCTCACCTGCTGAGCGCGGATGCTCTGGGCTTCCGAGACCAAGACCAGGGTCACTGGGTGCTGTGTACTTGACCTCCCAAGAGCCACGGTGAGGTCACTAGTGGACCGTGGAGCGTAAACTTAAACTAAAGATGGTGCTTATTCTGAGCATTTTGCTGTGCGTTCTCTCATTTATTTACAGTGCAGTCAGGAAGGCCTCGTATCCTTTGTGGCTTCCTGGTCTGGCTCCTGTTTCACAGGCTTCAAAGGAACTGTGTCCTGATGTCTCTCAGGGTTCATGGTCCCCGTGACCTCAGGGGCTGGCCACCCCGCCGTCTCTAAGAAGCTTCCATGGCACCCCCCTCTGCGGCCCCCAGCACTGGGGGCGGGGGGGGCATCTGGTCTCGTAAGGAGCTGGCTCGGAAATGCCTCGAGAGGCAGCGGTTCTGTTGGGCTGCAGACCCTGAACCAGTTGAAGCTCGGCTCCCCACGACTGGTGAGCACACCACCCCCCCACCGCCAGACCCACTTGCTGTGGGGTCACGGCTGGCACTCCGTGAGGGGAGGTGGGGTGTCCCCTACCCCCGAGCTGCTTGGTCCTTTCTGTCACCTCCAGTGGTTGAGATCAGGTGGCAGGAAGATGATCACATGCCAGGGACACTCAGAAGGACCACTTGTAGGGTCCCATCAGGGTCTGTCCACCACGATCTGAAATAGCGTTTTCCCTTTAACCAGCCCTGGGCCACCTGAGAAGAGACGCGGGGTTGGGGTCAGCCGGACGACCGTCACTGGCCGCCTGCAGACAGACTGCCATCCTTGCTCTGTGGCCTGGAGGTGGGGGGGGGGGGTCCCCCCAGGGGGCATCCACTCCGAATTCTCCTCCTGGGGCGGACGGATCCCTCTCTCAGCCACAGCCTGGCGAGTGGTGTGTGCAGGGCCGCCCTCCCCGTGGTGGAGCGTAGACCTCCCCTGGGTCCTTCCTTCGCTCTCTCCTCTCTTTAAGAGAAATCCGCCCCTTTTCTCGGTCTGGTACAGAATTCCTTGCTTCTCCTTGGCAATGAAGGGAATGGCCTACCCAGACTGGGTCAGAGGTGGGGCATGCCAAGAAGGACGGAAACGGGACCCTTCGCACCCTCCTCCTGCAGGCCTCCCTGAGCTCCTGTGCACAGAGAACCCACCTCCACCACCAGTCCCGGCCATGCTCGGCCTCCCTGCCGCCTGGATTTTTCTTCTCAGCGCGCGTGTCGGCCTCTGGACACGTTCGCGCCCGCGAGCTCACCATCAGCCCCACCCTCTCAAAGAAGGCAAACTCCGCGGGAGCAGGACGCTGCCTGGGGTCCGGCTGGCTGCACCCTGAGCCCAGTGGGCGCACGGCAAGTTGCTCCTGCTGCCGACGTCTTTACTCCAGGAGGACCTCGCACAAAGCAGGGTGCGGTGGGCTACACGGTGGTCCCCGAAAGAGACGTCTGTGTCCCAGCACCTGTGAACGTGACTTGACTTGGAAAAAGCGTCTTTGCGGATGTAATCAAGGCTCCGGAGGTGAGATCATCAGGGCTTTTCTGGAAGGGCCCTAAATCCAACGGCAAGTGCCCTTATCATTGACAAACAGAGGAGGCACCCAGAAAGAAGGCGGGAAGGAAGGCCGTGTGAAGACGGAGGCTGAGCTGGAATTAGGCTGCTGAGAGCCAGGGGGTCCCCTGGAGCCCCCCGAAGCTGGAGGAGGCAAGGAAGGATTCTCCCCGGGAGGCTTCGGAGGGAGGGTGGCCCTGCCCTCGTACTTGACTTCCGGCCTCCAGAACTGTGAGAGGATCCATCTCTGTTGTTTTGAGCCTCTCGGTTTGTGGTAATTTGTTAGGGCAGCCACGGGGATTAGTGCGGAGGGAGGAGCATCCGTAACACCTGGGTGCCAGGTGGGGCAAAACAGACCCGTGTGTGAGGCAAAGAGGCTGCGAGGGGACAAATAATAATTAAGTGAGGAGAAAAGCATATATAATTACAGCTTGCAAAGGGCTCAGGAGGAAACAGTTTGGCTGGTGGGATGGAGAGGAAATGAGGGTGAGGGCGGGGCGTTTCGGGCCAGGTCTCAGGGGTGGGAAGGAGTGGCAGAGCTGAGGTCTGCACCTGGGTCCTCACCTGGACCCGACTCCAGCCTCTGCCTCAAGTAGCTTCTTCCTTTAATCTACCCCCATCCTCCACCCCACCAGTGGGCCAACTTCCTAAAGCACCACCAATAATTGTCACCATTTCAAAGGTGCCTATCAGGACAGCTGCAGGATGTGAGGTGGCAGGTACGAATTCTCATTCTACAGATCAGAGACCAGAGGCTGGGGGGTTAAGTGACACTTGCACATTCAAACTGAGATCAGACTCCAAAGCCTGTTCCTCTTTCCCCTGGGCTGCGTGGACCCCTCACCATCCTCGTCTTACTCCAGAGCCTCCAGGGATGGTCCACCGCCTCACATGAAAAACCCATACTCTTGGGGGAGGATAAATGAGTTTGGGATTAACAGATACACACGACTATATATAAATAACCAACAAGGACCTACTGGATAGCACAGGGAACTATACTCAATATTTTGTAATAACCTATGAGGGAAAAGAATCTGAAAAAGAATATATGTAAGTGAATCACCACGCTGTAAACCTGAAACTAACAGGATATTGTAAATCAACTATACTTCAGTTTAAAGAAAACCCCAAACCCTTATACCCTTTGATGGAACACTCAGTGCCCCTAACTCTCATTTCCACATAAATCTTCGAATTTCCTGCCACGTGCCGTCAGGAACCTTCCAATTTACCTATAGAGACCTACTCCCTCTTTTTAGTGCCTCCATGAACCTGTATTTATCATACATAAATATCATTATAGATAATATTTGTGTTATATTATCACTGCCCACATTTTTTGAGCCCTGCTATGGGTTCTGCACCAGACGTTTTACATATATTATCAACTTATTACTACAGCAGCCTCGTGAGAAATGTTTCAGCATCTGCCTTTTGTACACAGAACTTAGGACCCCGGCCCCAGGTGAGGTCTGTCTGAGCCCAGTGCATTCTGCTACACCGTGCACATATAGCATTCTTATTTCTTTCTGCTAATAACATCAACTTTTACACGGCCTTTCATGGTTTTGCAAAGTACTTTTGTGTATGTCATTTGACTGCAAAAACTTCCACTCCCACACGAAGGCATCTCTTTTCAATTTGCCCTTAATAAGGACCAGAACACGGCTGGGTTGGAAGCAGAGGGACCACGCACCCAACTTCCCCCAGTTTCCATCAGTGCCCACTGCCACCAAACCAGCTCAAAGAAGCCCAAAATCCAAGTGTCCAGAACAATGAACTAACTCGCTGTACTGCAGGGCAAATCCCCGGATCGGATCACCACGGCTGAGCAGTCCCTCTACGAAACACTGAGGCACGGCTGGGGACGTGTCCCCAGCGGGGACCACACCCCTGAGAGCAGACCCCGCCACTCCATAATCCCAGGGGCTCAAGAGACACTCGTCTGTCTGATTTGATCTCTACGTGGCCGTCGGGATGCGCTCAGAAAGGAGAAAATGCAGGTCACAGCGCTCTGCCAGGGCCCCCTGGCCACAACCTTGGGGCCCGGCAATTTGCCACACAAGCTCCGTTATCACAGTTACAGCCTTGTCCGGTAACAATGTTGCCTTTCAAATTGTTTTCCGCCTGGGACAGTGGATTTATAAACCGAACCGGTGACTAGAAGCAGAAGCCCAGGCTGCAAAGACTAAACGCCTTGTTCTAAGTGGGCCTGGTTTAGTATTACTCTGATAAGATCAACACAGATAATGACCTGCTGGAGGTGGGGGGCTTTTATATACATGTCTCCGTGTCTGCGTTTACTTGGGCACCGGCTGGCGTTTGGGGGCTGCCTCTCAGTCTGAAGGGAGAAGAGAAAGCCATTTTCTGGATCTCTTTCCAGTAAGGAAGTTGGGTATAATTATAAGATGTTAGGTTTGTCTCTCTCTAAACAGCTCAGAAATATACTGATTTGGTTACTTTCCAAAAGGGTGGCCCTAAAATTGTCATGCTGTTTTCAGGGCGGTGAAGCTGGGCTGCTGCTGCTAACAATTGTTGAAGCTGGGTGACGCACATGAGGGGTTAATGAAAGTAGGCTCCTACCTTTGTGTATGTTTACAAATTTCCATAATAAAAGCAAAAGCTATATATAGGAGGCAATTCTGGCTGAATAATTACTGAAGCTGGGTGACGGGCATATGGGGATTTATTATTAAAGTATTATTATTAAAGTATTTATTATTAAAGTATTATTAAAGTATTTAGTATTAAAGTATTCTCCTCCCTGTACGTTTGTTTAAAATGTTCCATGGTAAAAAGAAAAAAAAAAAAAAAGGGAAAGAAAAGCACTTTGTCCGAAAGGCAATGGCTTAAAACCCCCTCTCCTCTCATTCAATCATTCAACAGATGTTTGTGCCACATACTGTCCGAGGTGATGGGGAAACAGTGTGTGGACAGGACAGGGTCCCTGGCCCCGTGGAGCTGACATTATCCCCGAAGTTCAAATATTCCTCCAGTGTGAACTTCTGGCTGGGCTTCCTCCAGGGGATCCTCTGGGGGTGGGTCTTTGTCGGGGGGAGGGGGGGTTGAAATCATCCTCGACTTTGCTAGGGATTGGGGGAGGGGCTGGCCGCTGGGGAATCTGTCCAGTCTGTTATTCCTAGGAATCCGGGAGCAGGATGGAGGGACAGGGGCTTTAGGAGGCCCCCGCAACGTGCGCTGGGACCTGTTTATTAATGTCATTCATTAATAACAGCCACCCCCACTGTCCCTGAGAGGTATTTCCAGAGAGGCTCCAACCCACTGGTCGCCTCGGGGGCCTGCTGTAAACGCTCCGGACAAACCACTGTCTATCCCGTTTCGAAAGGTCTCCGGGGACCAGGAGACAGAGGCTGGCAACAGCTGCCGGTGTTGTGAACGTTGTCAACTAGGGACCAGGGGACAAAAGCCTTCTGTGCTGCTCTGTGCTGTTAACTGCACTGCACGTGATTCCTCTTAATTGGCGGCGGGCGGGCAGCTGAAATCCTGGAATCGCCAGCTTTTGGGTTTGCCGCGTACGTTCACCCTTCAGGAGGCTGTTTTCAGAATCTGGGTTGAGATGGAGTCCCACGCCTAAAAATCAGTCCAGGGGACGCCCCCAAGGGGGAGTCTGCCCGCTCTGCAGCCGCACCTGCGCTAGCTCAGCCAGGGCCAGACAGAAGACGAACGACAGGGCTTCTGGAAAAACGGGAGCTCTTGGAAGAGGAAAGGTCAGGAATGTGAAAACCTGGCTCTGAGGTCAGCATGTCCCCGAGCTCCTTCAAGGGCTAAACGCCATCACGCCGCTGGCTTCTTTGCCAGGAGACGGGCAAAGGTTTGCGTCTGCTTCTCTCTTTTTTTTTTTGGCAAAGTTCCTATCGTTGCACCCTGTGCTTGTTCTGATGAGTTTGTTTGAAACGAGGAACTGGATTCGGATTTTCTGGACGGTTTCCCATCAGGCGGAGAGGTGATTTTCAGATTCAGAATCCTGAAGTCATTCCCCTGGAATCTTTGGGGAGTGAGTGCAGCCGCTCAGGAACCGGACGGTGTGAAGGGGACCTAAGATGCCAGGGGGACATGTGACGGTTTCTAGACGTGGCATCAAACATCTAGAGGTATTTACCCGTTTCGAAGAATCTCCTGGACACACTACCACAAAAGTGGGGGCCGGGGGCTGCCAGGGAGGGAGGAGTTTGGATGGCAGAGCCCCTGCCCTCGGGTTCTCGGACCCTCGCAGAAGAGACATACGATGAGTCCAAGGCGAGCTGACGGGGGGCCCAAGAGAGGGAGAGAGGGAGTCCCCACCCTCGCCCACAGCAGACCTTGCGGCCCAAAGCACCAAATCAAGCACGGCTTCTATGACACGGCGGCGGGCCCCTTGAACGTTCCACCCCGGGGGCAGAGTTTGGAGATTTGGGCAGCGCTGGCCGCGTCCTGCGGTTCTCATCCAGATGTCTGGCACGATTTCAGCCTGATCCCACAATGGCTCCCAGGAGGTTCGAGACCTGGAATTTCACCTGGAGAGAGGGAGGCGAAGAGGAAGCCGGCCAAGCCTCTGATGTTGGTTCTATGGGACATGGGGAGCAGCTGCTCCTTCCCACCGAGGAGGGCGTGTGGGATGGTCTTCAGGCGCAGCTAAGCGGGAAGAGCTCGGGGACAGCGAGAGCCCTGTCGGAAGAAGCCGCGTAACGCCATTTACTGAACAGAGACATCTGTCAGCGTGAACGGATCACCAGTTTACCCTGGATGCACCAATCCACGACCTACGCATTTCCACTGATTTGCAAGTGGTTTAACTCTGCTCTTCTGAGTCCGAGTTTAGGGACCTACTGTTTTTTTTTTTTTTCTTGAAGGAGCACCTGGTACGTAGCAGGCTTTCAAAGATTTGAAGGACGTATTGGATCGGCCAAAAAAGTTCGTTCAGGTTTTCCCGTAAGATGTTACAATACTGTCTATGGCAGTGGTTCTCAAGTGTGGTGATTTGCCCTCCCCCCACTCCCCCGCCCAGGAGACACCAGGCAATGTCTGGAGACATCTTGGGTCACCACAGCTGTGGGGAGGGGTCCCACCGGCACATAGAGTAGAGGCCAGGGATGCTGCTAAACACCCTACAAGGGACAGGAGAGCCCCCACCAGGACAAGGACAATCCGTCCGAAAGCTCAATGATGCCGAGTTCTGGCAATCGCTTTTGCACAAAAGCAGGAAGGATGCCTGGGAGAGGATGTGAATTTCTTTTTTCCAAGGAATTTTAAGAATGGATTCCAGCCGTCCTTGTGGGTTTGGGAGTCTGGGGTGAACAAAGAAGACTGAAATGGGCAACTTGATCTCTTGAGCTCCGTCACTGCCCGTCACCAGGCACCAGAGCTGTGGATCACCTTCTCTTTGTTCTTCTGCCTCTCCCTCCCACTCAGGTTTGTTTCGTAGGCTTTTCCTGAAACGTAAGGGGCTTTCCATCAGGAGTGGACCCTTTCCAAACCATAAGGCAGTAAAAAGTCCCGCCCGTGGGACCGATGTTCCTGTTGTGTCTGCACTTCAGCATGCAGACAGACAACAACGTAAACCCTGTGTATCAAAATCAATCCCTCTAGACTCAAGTTCCAACCTGCAGAAACTCTACGGCCAAGTCATGAGGTGCAGAGCTGATGGCCTTTTAATTACAGCAGTTCTGCGGGGGCAGAATTATGACGGCAGGAGCACAAGCAGTCAAAGGAACGCCTTTAAAGGGGCCTCTTCCTGCCCGGGGGAAGGAAACAACAGCAGGGGCCCCGCCTATGGGTGAGACCCTCGGGCCGTCTCTGCCCCACGGGGCTCCAAGCGTGTTACCCACATTCTTTGTCTCGACACCAGGCCTGTGAAGCACACACAGTAAGATTTTCTTGTTCCGAACCACTGTTCTGATGCAAAGTAGTTCTTCTAAGGCCAAACTGAGGAGCAGGCAGATCCAGTCTCTAAATCCTTTTCAGAAAGTGGGAACATCCCTTTGCCAACCAAGATGGACTCAAGGTTTTTAGGGACCAAGACCTTGAATGAATGTAGGAGAAGTTTAGCTACCTTCCACCTCAGCATCTCTTTGGGAGAGACTTAGAAGTGAATTTGTTGGTTTGATGATCCCTAAAGCTATTATTTTTACTATGAAGTATATGCTACATGCATGACGCTGTTCTGAGCAACTGACGCGTATTGACGTTGACACGAGAGAGATAGTCTTATCATCCCCAGTTTACAGATGATGAAACCACGGCACAGAGATGTCGGGTAACTTATTCAAGGCCACGCAGCTCATCAATGGCAGAGCCCAGACTTGGACCCAGGAAGGCTGGTTTCAGAGTTCATGTTTGTAACACTGTGCAAAGCTACCTCTCTGGAGAATAACTCCCCAGTTCTTCACCATTTAGACTAAAGAAGCAAAGGAAGCAGCTAAATTCACAGGTCCTAAGAAATAACAGTAAAAAGAAGTATTTTGCAAACTTTGAGTTTGCAAAGTGCTGGGCAGTTTACCAAGTACTTTCCTTCAATATGATCTCCAGCGGGTCCTGCAAGGCCCTGAATTTGATGGTTGCCTCTATGCATGCGATGATGCTATCACCAAAAAGAGCCAAAGCACCATCTCTGTGTGTGTGTGTTACATCCAAGAAGGACCAATGGAATCAACCATGAAGGACCAAGAGAAATAAAGGCCCCCTCTCATACCTCAGAGTGACCAGGAAGTTCTCTCTGGGGACCCCCACTCCCCCACTCTCAGTCCATGGGGCTCAGCGGAGGCTCCATGCCAAGCTCCAGAAAGCAAACTGAGATGCTACTCCGGACAATGGTTTTAGTTCCACCCTTCCAGCCCCAGTAATTGGTTCAAGGGGGAGTACGTGATATAAGTTGGTCTAATCAGACCCCAAGAGAGCTACTGAGAGGAGACGAACTGTCTCTGTCGGACCTGAACCTGGGAGGACACAGGACTGGAGACGTTAGCAGGAAGCCATCTTGCCACCAGGGAGAACCTGAGAATCAAGCCAACACTGAGGAAGACCGAGCTGAGGGACAGAAAAATAAGCAGAGGCCTGATGCTCCAATTTGTGGCCCTGGATCAAACTGTTCCTGAAGTCTTCATGTTGGTGAGCCAGTAAATTCTCTTTTCAGCTTAAGAGAGTATGCATTATGCTTCTGCTTCTTAAAAATGATACAAATGAAAACTAAAAATATCTTATTAAAACAGTTGCAAAAGGACACTATACTGGTTGGCAACAGAGTGAGGAAAAGGTTAGTCACTGAGCTCCTCCTCCCTCTCCCTATACCTCTACCTAAAAGGAGAATGTAATGGTAGGAGAGCATGGGAAAGAAATGGGGTTGGCTTTATATGAACTATTTTGATAGGAGCAGTAGACTATCTGTGAACGTCACTAGTTAATTCATGGAATTGGTTCCTCTGTGAGTTATTCATCAACCCTCCTATCTATAGCCACATGGTACCCTTGACACCAGCTAGCCATTTGCAATTATTGGCTCTGGGTGATGGGCTGGATGGATAAGGGTGCATGGATTGGCCCATCCGGCACCCTAGCAGATGGAGGGCTACCTAGCTCAGTGGCAAAGGCTGGACTAGAAGCATCTTCCCAAACACATTCACTATGGCAAAAAGCTTTCGCTTGGACCAGTTACTTCTTTCTGAATTCTGGATTGAAGACATGCAAACAGAGTAAAGATCAAGCAAGTTTCACTTGCTCTCAGTGGTTCTATTCTCCATATATTTTTCTCTGGTTTCACAGCCCCCAGGAAACCCTCAGCAATTTTCTATTCCCCAGCATGCACGGCTCCCAGCTCTGCACCATCTGTGGAAGTCCAATTTGAGTGTGAGGGACCAAGTAGGTAGATGCGGCCCCCAGGGTTTGTGAGGTGCTGGGACTGGCAGACAGCTGCCTGCCGGCACCCTGGGTTTCAGACGTGGGGTCGCACCGTGTTTGTTTTCCTGCTGGCTGAATTACTCCTGCCTCATTTGTCCACTTCCCTGAAACAATCTTTTCTGGATGCATTTAGAAACCTGAGTCTCTGTGGTTTGTCTGGACTGGTTTCTATTTGTGGAGGAGAGTTCACTTGTCTAGGGCAGAGAAAAATGGGTTCTGCAGAAGTCACGGTACCCCTGGTTTCCCGTCACATATATTCCTGCTGTTCTCTCCAGCAATCAGTGTTCCCCATGGAATGCTTTCATTCCCACTGGAAGCTCCCGATGGAACAGGGGAGGGGATGGTGGGGAGCTGGGAAATCTTGCCAAATCTGCAATGTTCCTAAATGATTCTCAATTCTCAGAGAACAAGAAACACATTGAAAGCTTCAAGGGCAGTGGCAGAACAAATAATTACGGAGTCTGTTGGTAAACAGACCCAGAGAAGACAACTGAATTCATCTTGTTCACTCCTGCCTGTCAGACAGAATTTCATACCATCCTGTTTCTGGTTTTCTTCTGCCCCTGACCCAAGTTACAGCTTGCTTAATTTCTGTTTACACTGTAAGCCTCGTGGTGATTTAGGGGAAGAGAGGTCTGGTCAGAGTGGGGGAAAGGACACACTTTCCCAGAAGAGTGCCCTGTAGACCATGGCTTCTTAACCCAAAAGGATCCTCAGCCTGAGCAGCCCAGCCCCATTAACTCGGAATCACTGCGGGAGAGAATCTAGAAATCAGTGTTTTAATGTCCCCCAGGTGATTCCAATGTGCATCCAGGTTTAGAACCACTGCCCGAGAGCTACGCTATCCAACATGGCAGCCACGGGCCACATGTGGCTGGCTGAGCACTGCAAATATGGTACATCCAAATTGAGATGTGCTGTGCATGGAAAGTCCTCACCAGATTCCCAAGAGTCAGCATGAAAAAGACAACGTGAACTACACCATTAACAACGTTGTTATGCTGATTACAATTAAAACAATGTGGGCTTGTCCTGAGTGAGGATGGGTGTCCGAGTGTAGGCAGGACCATGTGGGTCATGCCGTGGGGTAGACCAGAAACCCATACGGAAGCCCTCCAGGAAGAAAAAGACAGAAGAAACACTCTGCGTGACTTCAAGCAACCCTTAAGACATCATCATTTTCATTTATAAGCAGCACAAATCCCTCATCATCCCCCTGAGCACACCCACACCCACACAGGCACATAAGCTTATTGTGGTACATCGTCCTGAAGTCTTGGTTCAGTTTTCTCTCCACCAAAGAGAACGTTATCAATCAGGAAGGCAAACTCTGTGGTGTGGAACTAGAGTTTCCAAGAAAAAGTCACAGTTCGGACTTGAAACCTCTTTTTAATCCGTTCTTCTCAAGCACGGCCAAAAAATATCCTCAAAGTATAACCGGTTTAAATGATAAAATTCTTATTAGCAAGAGGCCATTCACTAGAACTTAAAGATAAACGCATAATCAATGATAATCTCTGAAGAACAATAAAGAACTACACAGTCATAATCTTGTACCAGACACGGTGATCAATTTGCTTGCCAAATCCAGGCTGCTCCACCCCATTTCCCTGTGTTCCTGCCTGAATTCTGGACCTTGGCAGAGAATTTCTTGAGCAGCCCCAGAGATTCCCATGTGTCATGGTTCATTTTACGTACCAGCTTGACTAACTAGTCCATGGGGTGCCATGCATGATGTTTGGTCAAACATCATTCCGGGTGTTTTTGCAAGAGTGGTTTTAGATGAGATTAATATCTTTCTTTTGGGCTGCGTTGCGCGGTTTGTGGGATCTTAGCTCCCTGACCAGGGAGTGAACCCGGGCCCTGCCAGTGAAACTGCCGAGTCCTAACCACTGGACTGCCAGGGAGTTTCCAAGATTAATATCTTAATTGGTAAAGCAAAGCAGATTGCTCTCCACAATGTGGGTGGGCCTCATCTCATCATCTGGAAGACTGATTAGAAGACAAAGACTGACCCTTCCCAGAATAAGAAAAAAAGTCTCCATCAGACTTGCCCTTGGACTAGAACTGCACCCCACTGGCTCTTCTGAGTCTCAAGTCTGCCAGCCCATAGGGGCAAATTTCAACTTGCCAGCCTCCTTAAGTGCATGAGATAATTCCTTATAATAAATCTCTTTCCATATATATATATATATATATATATGTATATACATATATATATATATATACACACACACACACATCCTACTGGGTTCTGTTTCTCTGGAGAACCGTGAATAATCCATCACGCCATTCCTGAAGTCTCAACTGCAGTCTGTCACCTCATCTCCTAACACTGGGCATGGTCTCAGGGAGGAGTGGCTCAGTGTCTCGTCCATGATGCCTGGGCCCACAGCAGCTGAAGCGCCCACATCCCCCTGACTAAAGCCATAGCAGCCCTGGGGGAGGGGGGAGGGGAGAGGTAATACAATTCAGAAGCATGAGGAAGGTGGACTTGGACCAAACAAGCAGGAGATGAAGGAATCTTGAGATCAATTGCTTATCCTTTCTTCTACCACCCCTGTTGCACCTTCCAACACACAGTTCTGAGACTCAGCAGTCCCAGTCAGTCTCTCTGAAGATGTTCTTCATGACCCAGGACCGAGAAGAGACACTTACTTTTTTGAGAAGCTACAACCATCTCAACGATACGCCTTCGATCTCCTTTTTGCCTTTCCTGTGCCATTCACTTCTTTTCCCCCTCACTCTTGCTTCTCTGGGAGTGCACCTCCTACTAAATTGTAGAATGTCATCTTTGCCTTAGGCTCTGGTTTCTAAGAAACCCAGGCTCAGATATTCAACCTTTTTCTTCTTCAGTTCATTTGCTTGACCAGGAAAGAGCTAAGCTCTTTTTTGTTGGGAGTGCCCACACATTGGACCAGGAGCGGATACCTAGCCCAAGGTGAATAGAGGCTGGTCCTGGACCTGTTGTTTGAGGGTCCCTCCCTGAACAAAGATGAGATGAACCAAATATCTTCCCTTTCTCAGTTAATCAAAACTTAACAGAGAGAGAGGTATACTCAATGGACAGTGGTTGTTGGGCAAAGATATTATGGACTGACTGACCGACCGCCTTATTGAGCCATGCATTAAATGCAAAGAATGTACGTTAAGTGTGTGCACGTGAATGTAGGAGAGAGATTTCCTAGACCTTATTTCAGTTGTTCACTAGGCTGCTGCTTTTCTTGCTCCTAATCTCCTGTATCCTTTCAATGAATGTCCCTTTTCAAGAGCTAGTTTCTGATCAATCTGAATTTAATCCCTTTATAAGTAACCTGCTTGTCCTACCTGGACAGTTTTGTGACATTTTATTTACCTTCGTAGTTCAGAAAATTTCCCGGGATATATCTAATGGTGAGAGTTTCTTTTCATTAAGTTTACCTGAAATGTGGTAAGTTCTCTTCCATTGCATCCTCAGACTTTTTTTTCCCCCTCCAGGTCCCTAAAACTTTTCATTATAGCTTTGATTGTTGTTCCTATTCTAATTGATCTGGTTGCCCCCCTTGGGGACACATGGAAATCTCAGAATGATCTATTCCACCAAACACACCTATTACTTGCCCTCTGTCTCATTTTAATCTATCTTTAATCTATCCTTTTCCGCTTCCCATTTTTTAAATAGAAAGCCATGTAAAAGCTAACAGGGAAAGAACATTTGATGTATTATTAGAACAAGCTAAAATCTTGGATATGGCCCTACCAGAAAGCAGTGCTTGTGATTCTGAGGTTTGAAGTTTTTGGTCTGCTTTGAAAGGTTTCCAATGCTTTGCTGGGTGATATGGGGAACCTTCCAGACAGCTTACAGGTACTCCTCCCCTGGAAAGCTGTAGCACTTCCCTGTTACTCCATCTACGAAGACCCTTCGGTCAAAGGATGTGCTTTCATGTATTCTACTAAACCACAGAGGGACACAAATGGAATTTTTACCTTGAAAGTCAATACCATGGGTCACAGTTGAGATATGATCAGCAGCAGGATGGGACAGGCCAGGGAAGGCCATATGGACACACTGGACGTGGTAGGAGTAAATGGGGAGAGGTGAGGTCGGTGGGAATCAGGACAGCATGTCAGAAGAGTTAACCCCAGGTAGGGAAACAAAAGTCGAGATCCCGTCGATAAGGGGAAATGGGAGAAGGCAGTGCCAAGGAGGAGGGACAGATAAGCAGCTCAAGATTCATGCAGACAAGGCAGTTGAAAGAGTCCACGTGAAGGTAAAAGTAGCGGGAAAGAAGCAGGTTCAAGCACGCACGCAGAACGTGCTACCTGAGCCTGGGGCAGTGACTCCTTCAGCGCCCACGGAGGGCATGAAAGGTGAGGACTTCTGTATCCATAGACCAGGTCGGTAACGGGCTCAGAATCCAGGCTGAAGGCACTCACAGCCGGAACCTAAAACCCAGGTCAGAAACTGAGTATCAAGGTGAGAGCCAAGCACAGGGGAGGGGTCTGACAACGAGTCTCACGTCGATATTGTACGCACGTCGTATACAGCAGGAGCTACTCCTGCGTTCTTTGACCAGAATGTAGATGGGAGAGTTTTGAGGGTAAGTGACAGGCCAACCAACTATCCCAGGGAAGGTATGGGTCGTGAGCCGTACCTTCCCTAGTACTGACTAGCAATTGCTAGGTCAGCATCTCCCTTGGAATCCCAATCTGTGCGACAGGCACTAACATCTAGCTGTACAAATCCAAAAACATTAATTAGGAGGTTTCCTAGTCATTCTCATCCCTTATATCGGATTGGACTCCAAGCATTACCCTGATGCTAAGACCAGACAAAGACAACATTAGAAGATAAAACTAGAGAGCAATATTTCCTATGAATACAGATGCAAAATTCCTCAACCAAACCAAATATTGCAACGTATAAAAAGAAGCTATACATCATAACCAAGGGAGATTTATCCCTGGAATGCAAGGTTGGTTTAACATCTGAAAGTCAATGCAATATTCCATATCAATAGGATTAAAAAAATGAAAACCAAATAATAGATGCAGAAAAAGCACTTGACAAAATCCAACACGATTTCATGATAAAAACCCTCAACAAGCTAGGAATAGAAGGGATCCTTCTTGACCTGACACAGAGCATTTATGAACAACCCACAGCTAACATCATGCATCATACTTAATGGTGGAAGACTGAAGCCTTTCTTTCTTCTTAAAAACATGAGCAAGACAAGGATGTCCACTCTTACCGCTTCTATTCAACATGATACTGGAGGTATCTAGCCAGAAATTGGATTTAAAAAAAATAATTGAGGTATCTAGACTGGAAAGGAAAAAGTAAAACTACCCCTATTTAAAGATAACAGGAGCTTATATAGAGAAAATCCAAAGCGATACACACACAGACAAAAAATTATCAGAGCTATAAATGAGTTCTGCAAGGCTTCAGGACACACGATAAAAATACCCCCGCATCCACTGTATTTCTATACACTAACAAAAAGCAATCTGAAAATGAAATTAAGAAGACAATTACATTTATAATAGCATCGATAAGAATGCTTAGGAATAAATTTAACCATGGAGGTGAAAAACTTGTACACTGAAAACTATAAAACATTACTGAAAGAAAGAAAAGACCAAAACAAATGAAAACACATCCAATATTCATGGATTGAGTGACTTCATATTAAAATGA
This sequence comes from Platanista minor, assembly GCA_004363435.1. NCBI lineage: Eukaryota > Metazoa > Chordata > Mammalia > Artiodactyla > Platanistidae > Platanista > Platanista minor. The sequence goes on from RJWK010020049.1 coordinate 18,017, forward strand.
CAACACGTCCCAAATTGATCTTCAGATTTAATGCAAAGTCTATCAAAATCTCAGCTGACTTTTTGGCAGAAATTGATGGGTCGACCTTAAAATTCGTATGGAAACATAAGGGACCCAGAACTGCTAATATAATCTTGACAGGGAAGGACAGAGTTGGAGGATTAACACTTCCTGAATTATTAAAAATTTATTACAAAGTTACATACTCAAGATTGTGTGGTACTAGCATAAGGATAGAAATATAGACCAATGGAATAGAGTTGAGAGTTCAGGAAAAACTCCTCCCATTTACAGTCAATTGATTTTTAACAAGGATGCCAGGTCAATTCATAAGGAAAAGACTGTTTTCAATACATGGTGCTGGACAATTGGATATCTACATGCAAAGGAATGAAGTTGGACCCGTCTCACACCGTACACAAAAGTGAATTCTAATGAATTAAATATTTAAACAAAACTGCCAACACTATGAAACTCTCAGAAGAAAACAGGAGGCAATCTTTGCAAGCCTGGATCAAGCAACGGTTTCTTAGATATGATACCAAAATCACAAACAACAAAAGAAAAGATGGACTTCATTAAAATTTTTAAAATTTGTACTTCAAAGGACACCATCAAGCAAGTGAAAAAACAATCCACAGAATGGGAGAACAAATTCTCAAATCGTATGTCTGATAAAGAGGACTTGTAAAATCAGATACATAAAGAATTCTTGCCACTCAAAAATAAAATCACAGAATCCAATTTAAAAATCAGGCAAAGGACTTTAATAGACATTTCTCTAAAGAAGATATATAGATGGCCAACAAACGCTTGAAAATAAGCTGAACATCATTAGCCATCAGTGAAATTTATATCAAAACCACAATGACACACAACTTAACACCTGCTAGGATAGCTATAATCAAGTCAGATAATAACAAGAATTGATGAGAATGTGAAAAGTCAGAATCCTCATTCACTGCCGGTGGGGATGTAAAACTGTGCAGCCACTTGGAAAACAGTTCAGCAGTTCCTTAAACACACATTTACCACATGACCCAGCAATTCCACTCCTACGTATACACCCAAGAGAACTGAAAATCACGTCCACATAAAAGCCTGTACACAAAGGTTCACTGCAATATTTTTCACAATAGCCAAAAATGTCCATGAACTGATAAACAAAATGTGGTATATTTTGCTTATCAATGGAATATTATTTGGCCATAAAAAAGGAGTAAAGTACTGGTACATACATAATTACATAGATTAATTTTATTTATTTATTATTTATTTTATTTATTTATTTTTGGTTGTGTTGGGTCTTCGCTGCTGCGTGCGGGCTTTCTCTAGTTGTGGCGAGCGGAGGCTACTCTTCATTGCAGTGCGCGGGCTTCTCATTGCGGTAGCTTCTCTCATTGTGGAGCATGGGCTGTAGGCGCGCGGACTTCAGTAGTTGCAGCACGCGGGCTCAGTAGTTGCGGCTCACGGGCTCTAGAGCACAGGCTCAGTAGTTGCAGCACACGGGCTCAGCTGCTCTGCGGCATGTGGGATCTTCCCGGACCAGGGATCGAACCCGTGTCCCCTGCATTGGCAGGTGGATTCTCAACCACTGCGCCACCAGGGGAGCCCCCATAGATTAACTTTAAAAACATTATATTAAGTGGAAGACACCAGTTACAGAGGACCACATGCCATAAAGTTCCATATATACCTAAATATCTGTCTATCTATCTATCTACAGCGAGAGGGGCCAAAATAGGAGAATCTGTAGACAGAAAGTAGATTAGGGGTTGAAGGGGTCAAAAAGACATGGGGAGAGGCAACTGCTAAAGGGTACAGAGTTCCTTGTTCCTTTTGAGGGTGATAAAAATGTTCTAAAATTGACTGCGGTGATGGCTGCCCAACTCTGTAAATAAACTAAAAACCACACTAATCTGTATACTTTACAATGGGTGAATCATACAGTATGTGAATTATATCTCAATAAAGCTGTTACCAAAATATGTTATTAGGTATATTTATAATGGTTATAACAAATGTTAATTTTTCAAGCATCGTCTGGTACACACCGATTTAGCATGTCATGCCAGGTTCCTTTTTAGTCTTTAGGTGGGGACTCTGGTAAACTCTCAGAGTGTATTAAGGCGGCAGAAGACCCAGGTTATGGACCGTCATGTGGCGTTACCGAGATGTCCACATGTTATACGGCACACAGGTCACAGCGATGATGTCATGGTTATCTCTAGTGACATAAACTGCTTGTGTATCACCAACAAGCAGATGCTGTAAGGACCTACAGTAAGAAGAGAGACACGCTCCCCCAGCTACCAGCCAGCCCTTGGCAGGGGGGCTCTCCACATGCTGCAGCCACAGCCGCCTGCACCCTCAACCCAGCTGCTTGGGGGTGTTAACAGCTCCCGAGGGTCGAGTGTCGGCTGCCCAGAAGAGACTGACCTTCTTGGCTCTCTACTCCTCAAGGCAACCCCATTTTACAGATGAGGAAACTGAGGCTAAAGAAGAAAGCCTGAGTTTGAACACTGCCTGTGTTTAGACGCCGGAGAACAGTAACCCTTTGTAATCACGGGGCTGCTCCCTGAACCTGGCCGGAAGCTGAGGCCACCAGGAGCCCTCAAACTGTGTACCTCCTGCCCCTGCCCCAGGTTCAGACCTGGGTCCTCGGGGCTGCCCACCTGGCCTGGCTGAAGAGGGAACGTGGATGCAGGAGGCCAACCATGAGAGGTTCACTTGGTCAAACAACAATTGATGGAAAAGTCTGGAATCACAGACCTCTATATGTACATATTCAACATCACCTCACCTGGCCTCACCGCAGCTCCTTGATGCTCACTTTTTGTCCCCCAATTTCTTTCTGCTCTCCTTCATGCAGGGCTGAGTGACCGGGGCAGCCTGGGCACCAGGAAGGTTACGGTCGGACACACACTCCCCAGGTACCCGGCCATGATCCAGTGGGGCCCTGAGAGCCTATGAGGGTCTGCACTCCTCCAGAAAGCACCCCTGCCTTAAACAGCAGATAAAAAGCACCATGACAACATTCCTCAAGACACTAAAAATCAAATTCCCACGTGATACAGCAATTCCACCTCTGCGCACGCACACAAAAGAATTGAAAGTAGGGTCTCAAAGAGACATTTGTGCACTCGTGTTCACAGCAGCATTATTTACAATAGCTAAGCTAAGAGGTGGAAGCAACCCAAGTGTCCGTCAACAGAGGAATGGATAAACAAAGTGTGGTCCATACATACAACAGAATATTTTTCAGCCTTCAAAAGGGAGGAAATTCTAACACGTGCCACAACATGGGTGAACCTTGAGGACATTGTGCTCAGTGAAATAAGCCCATCATAAAAAGACAAATATGGAATGATTCCCTTTCTGAGGTCCCTATAGAGTAAGTAGTCAAATTCCTAGGGACAGAAAGTAGAGTGGTGGTTGCCTGGGGCTGGGGGAGGGGGATGGGGGATTGTTGTTTATGGGGACAGGGTTTTAATTTTTTAAGATGAGAAGAGTTCTTCAGGCTTCCCTGGTGGTGCAGTGGTTAAGAATCCACCTGCCAATGCAGGGGACATGGGTTCAAGCCCTGGTCCGGAAGGATCCCACATGCCGCGGAGCAACTAAGCCAGTGCACCACAACTACTGAGCCTGCACTCTAAAGCCCTCGAGCCACAACTACTGAGCCCACGTGCCACAACTACTGAAGCCCACGCGCCCAGAGCCTGTGCTCTGCAACGAGAAGCCACCGCGATGAGAAGCCCGTGCACCGCAACAAAGAGTAGCCCCCGCTCGCCGCAACTAGAGAAAGCCCGCGCGCAGCAGCGGAGACCCAATGCAGGCAAAAAAAAAAAAAAAAAAAAAAAAAAAAAAAAAAAAAGAAAAAAGATGAAAAGAGTTCTGGAGATGAAGAATATGATGGTTGCGTGATAATGGGAACGTACTTAATGACACAATCATACCCTTAAAAATGGTTAATTTTATGCTACGTAGAGTCTACCACAATTACAAATTTTAAAAATAAAATGAAACAGAACACCGTGACAGGCTGAGAGAGACATCACAGAACAAAGGAAAAAGCTTTTTTCCTGCTTTTTGAACAAGAGAGCCTGCATTTTCATTTTACGTGGGGTCCTGCCAATTACGTGGTCGTTTGCCCTCCTGTAATAAAAAGTTTCTTTCGTTGTCGTTCGCCTGCAATGAAATGCTGGCCTTCAGAGGATGCATCCTCTGAAGCGGTGCCTCTCTCCCCTGACTTAGGAAAGCTGCGGCCTTGGGAAGCATAACCCCCTTCGGAATGGACGGTGGGAACGGGGTGTGTGTGGGGGGGGTCCCCTAAACCTTTCTTCTCCACTTTCCTTCTAGAACCGTGGTGCTCATGCCGTGGCGTGCAACCCGGCACAGGGGACCCTGTTGAAAGTGCTGATTTGCCCTCCCACACCCCACCCTGACATGGTCAAAGACGAAAGCTGGCCCGGAGGGGGCTGAGGTCAATGTGCCAAACAGAAGGCTCGGGCCGCAGCCGTTCCGGGTGCCAGGCTGGGTCGAGGGGTATTTTGGCCAGTGGTCTTGAGCAGGCAGCAATGGTCTGACATGAGGGAACGACGTGGCCTTGGGCAAGTCACTGTCCTTCTGTTTCTCTCCCGCATGAAATGAGGCTCTCTGAGGCCTCTGCCAGAGCCGATGCCAAGTCAGAAGGTCATCGCGCATTTGGAACATGACGTTTGTAACTTGGCCTCTGTGGCTATCTTCATCGCTTCCCCCTTCCCTGCACTGAGAACTAAGTCAGGCCCTCAGTCTCCTGCGAAACCTCACCCCACCCCCTGTGCAGGTCCAGGGCCACCTCCGACTCCCCTACCTGCAGGCAGGCAGGCATGACATCATGCAAACAGGGAGCTGAGCGGAGGCCCCCAGCCCTCGGTTCCGGACAGAACTAAAAACCCGACGACCCATCAGACGGACTTACACCAAAGAAAGGAAATTTGTCTTTTAAGAACAAGTGAGAAGCCGATGACTGAAGTCCCAAAGAATTTTGTGGTTGGGCCTTTTTTTCTGTTGTTTGTTTTCTGGCACAATCTGTCTCTGTTTCTGAGCCGAGGGCCGTGTTTCCCGTGACAAAGGCCTCTTTCTTATGACAGTTTAATAGCTCCAGTGCAGGGGACAGCCCGGACTTCCGTGGGCCAGCGTCTGAAGGCGGCCTCTCAGAAAAGGAGAAAGCTGCTGCTTTCCTCCAGTTGGGTTTAAATTGAACTGAGAGAGGCCTAAGGAAAAAAAAAAAAAAGAAAACCGAAACAAAACAAAACCTGAGCCTCCTTTTGAAATAGGAAATGAAGACCAGCAAAGGGGTGGGGAAAACAAAATGCATCAGGATAGAGAAGAGGATGCATTCAAGAGTCATGCTCGGAGCTTTCCGTCCACTGCGGGAGGAGGCGAAGAAAGCCTAGTGGGGCTTGGAAGATGTGGATGGAGACAGGCGAGACCCTATCTATCGGTTCCCTGTGGCCACTGTAACCAAGGACCACAGATTGGGTGGCTTAAGACAACAGAGATTTATCCTCACGGTCCTGGAGGCTAGATGCTCAAAAGCAAGGTGTCAGCAAGGCCACGCTCCCTCTGAAATCTCTAGGGAAGGATCCTTCCTTAGCTCTTCCAGCTTTGGGTGGTGGCTGGTAGCATTTCTTGCCCTCTGGCTGTGTCACTCTGATCTCTTGCCCTCTGGCTGTGTCACCTCTGGTTCCATCACCACGTGGCCGTCTCCCCTCGGGGTATCTCTGCGTTGTCACCCGGGGTCCTCCTCTGTGTGTGACTTTTCTCCTTGTCGAATAAGGACACCAGTCATATTGGATTTAGGGTCCACCCTAATCCACTGTGACCTGATCTTAACTCTCTACGTCTGCAAAGACCCTCCTGCCAACTAAGGTTACGTTCCTGGTACTGGGGGTTAGGACTCAACATTCTTTTCTGGGGGATGCCATTCTATGACAACACTGTCATTCTAAAACCCCGGGCCGCCCCCCCCCCCCACCTCCCCTTGTCCTGGAGCCTGTAGGCAGGTAACTCTTGCTGGGGAGCTCTAGCCTCCCAGTGACCCAGCCCACACTTCCGTCCACTTTCCAGGAGGTGAGGCTGGAAGTTGGTCATGACCTAGCAGCCGCCCGGAGCATCCTGGTGCCGTCTCTTTGCAGTGCTCTATTCTCTCTCCCTCTTCCCCTCAGCCCTTTGCTACCTGGAGGCACCTGGCAAGGGTTACGGTTCCCTACTGTGGCAACAAATGCCAGGAGTGATGTCCCACATGATCTTGAACAGGTATGTTTGCTGCCAGTGAGGCTGGCTGGAAACCTGCCCCTCCCTGAAGAGCTTTCACATCTGCTTCTGTTTCCCAGCTCGCCCAATGAGACATGATTTTAAAGACGCACGGGGCAGTGGAACCAGAACTCCTAGAGCCGACGCTCAAAGCACTTACAATGGGAAATTACATACTTTTCACAACGGCGCTGACCTGTTTTCCCACACCACTTTGGGGGGCAGTTTTCAAGCCTCTACGGTCACAGGAGGCAGGAGGACGTCAGGGTTAAGGGCACAGGCTGCAGGGCCGGGCTGCCTGGGCCCAAATCCTGACTCTGCCCTCACTCCCTTGTGCCTTTGGGCACATCCTGCATTCGTAAAATGGGCACAGTGATCTCTCCCTCACAGGGGGCTTGAAGGATTAGTGAATTCCCCAGGAGTCAAGGAGCACAGGGTCTGCACGTGGAAAGCACTCAGTAAATGTTAGCTTTCGTGACTGTCCCATGATCGCCAGAGGCAAGGGTGGGGTGAGAGAGCCAGCAGGGGCAGAGGTGTTAATTCACGGGCTTCCCAAAACGTGCCACCTGCTGTAAGCATGGCCTCAGGGAAAGTTCCCGGGCTCTGTGTCCTCCCCTCTTTACTGGGATGGCAGTAAAGACTGAGCAGTGCATGTAAACAGCCCCTGAAGGCAGCCACTAGTGCAGCGTGGTGAACCCACCGACGCGCCCAAGCTGCCTATCTTGGCTGGCCTGGCAAAATGCAGTGTAGTCAACACCAGCAGCCCAACTGAATGTTGCCCACGGCTCTGAAAAGCACAGTTGCTCTCGGCTTCTCGCCGCTTGTAACAAGCTGCCCAGGAGGATGGAGCGGGCAGCGATGGGACTAGAGGAGGGAAAAGTCTGTGTCATCTCCAGCGACTGGGAAAGCCACAGAGAAACGACGCTGCTGTTCTCAAAGAGCCTTGCGGGGTCTGAGCCTCCCCTGAAGCCTGCTTCAGGCTAAACAGAGTGCACGTTGTGTAGAGATCAGTCCCCTGTGCCAAGACGGCCAACCCTGTCGCCAGGGATTTGGGTGGAGGTGGCCGGGGGCCGTGGAGGGGGAAGGGGCCCGGCATAAACGGATCCTTGTGCTACTGATGGAGAGGGGCTGCCTCTGGGCAGACACAGGAGGGCACTCAGGGCCTCCCTCCTTGTTCTGGGAGTGTAACTTGTGTGGTGGCACGGGGCGGGGTTGGGGGGGGGGCCTGAGAGTAAGTCCAGGGAACTGGGCGGGGGTGGGGCAAGAGGGAAGCAGCAGCTCGTGCCGTCTGGAGGGGGCTGCCCACTAGAAAACCTGCAGAATTCACGTGGGCCGTCGAGGCCGGGTGCAGAGCAGCCCACTCCCAGCCCAGTCCTGGGTCCCCTGTAGGGTAGAGAAGAGGCTCCAGGTGAGGGTGTGGGATGGACAAATAGCTACATTCACTGAGCGGGACCAGAGCAAGAGTCAACCAGCACGCCAACTCCGCGCTGAGACACGACAGCAAAATCAGCCTGGGAGGGCCAAGGCAGGGCCGGGTGGGGGGACACGGAGGGGAGGGTACTAAGGCCTAGTGTCGGGCATGGAGCCCACGACACGAGAGAGCAGAAGCAACACCTAGAGACCACGGAGTCCTGGACCCGGACCTCTGGCCTGTGTGCTGGGTCCACACAGACTGTGGAAGCCGCTCCTGAACCGGTTCTCTTTCAGTGGCGGGGGTGGGGGGGCAGTGAGGGAGGACAGGGAGCTCTTGTCCTGGAGCCCGGGCTGGGACAGGGGTGGGCTGGGCATCTCTCTGGAGTGTAGGGTCTGAAACAGGCAGGCCAGGAAGCAAACATCACAGCCGCATCGTATACAGCCTTCCTATACGCCGGCCCTGTGCTGGGGCTTTGTGCGTATAAACTCAGTTAATTCTCAGAACGACCTGTTGAGGTAGAAACGATTATTATTCTTATTTTGCAGATTAGGAAACAGAGGCACAGGGAAAAAAAAAAAAAACAACGCATCAAAGTCGCACAGCCGGTAAGTGGCAGAGCCGGGGTGTGCAGCCAGGCTGCCTAGTTCCGGAATCCAGGCTCTTCCACCATACCCTGCCCCCCTGCCCCCCCACCCCCAACCACGCACCTATGCAAGAGGGTCTGCAGCAAAGGAAGCTCAGCGGGAAGCGAGACCTGCCTGCCCACTCCCCGCGGGCTCTGTCACTCAGCCTCTCGTGGTGGCCAAAGCACCTCACAGGCCACCGGATGCTCCAGGAAAGGGCTAGGTCCTCAGCCAGAGACCTAGGAACATACCTGGCCCTTCGCCTTAGCAGCTCTGAGGCTGTGGACAGAGCACCTCTCGGTGCCTCAACTTTCTTGTCTGTAAAATGGGGCAATTCACGGGTCCTTCCCCCGTGAGTCTTCTCATGGAAAAGCCAACAAGAGAACAAAGGGTGAGGACAGCACAGCACGGAGCACACACAGCAAGCACACGGCGGAGACAACCTGTGGTTGTAACCCTCGGCATTCCTGTGGTTTAAGGCCCGAAAGGAAAGGGATCGGCCCTGGGAAGGACTCCTGCTATGATGATGTTTGGGGAATGGAACTTTCAAGGTTAAAATAAAGTCTTGGCCTAATCTGGATCCTTTTGTTTTGGCATAGAAGGTCATTTTTTAAACTCCCTTCCTCAAAGAGTTAAATTTAGAGTTACCATACGAGCCAGCAATTCCACTGCTTGGTATGTACCCAAGACAAATGAAAACCTATGTCCACACAAAAACCTATACGCCAGTATTCACCGCAACACTATTTGTAATAGCCAAAATGCTGAAACAACCCAAACCTCCATCAACTAATGTGGTATGGCCATACAGCAGAATATTCTTCAGCCATGAACAGGAGTTACAACACGGTTGAACCCAGAAAACATGATGCTAAGCGGAAGAAGCCAGACATAAAAGACCACACATGGTTTGATTCCATTTACATGAACCGTTCAGAATAGGCAAATCCATAGAGACAGAAAGTAGACTCGTTTGTGGTTGCCAGGGCCGACGAGGAGGGAGGGAGGGGGACTGACTGCCCATGGGTGTGGGGTTTCTTTTGGGGGTGACGAGAATGTTCCAGAAGCAGAGGGTGGTGACGGCTGCACAGCTCTGCGGCTGTGTCCTGGGAGAAGCGGGTGGATAGAAGGGGAGGATGCAGGAGTGGGGGGATTAAGTCGCTCCCAGGTAGGGTGCGGTGCTCAGCTCTTTACCGTCCTGTCTGGAAGCTGGCCGGGGTTGACTCTGAGTTTGCTCACAGCTGGGTGACATGCGCCTGCATTCCAGGGCTCCGGGCTCAACGGTGCCATTGGGAGCCAGGTAGGAGGCTTCATTCCTGCTGCAGCATCCACCCTGCCTGAGCGGCGGGGATGGGGAAAGAGAAGGCAGCCTGGGAGCCAACCCTGCGGGCACCTGGCCTTCTGCCCGGAGTCCAAATGGGGTGGGAATGGATGGACGGTGACAAGGTCGGAGTCGCGAGCTGCCCTCACACAGGCACTGCTCAGCCACCTCATTCCCCAGAGGGCCACGTCCCAATCCTGCAGCGCTAGCCAACAGCCCCGAGTCCCACGGGCGCCCCAGCTCAGAGCTGGAGAGGGTGCTTCGCGTCTACCGCTTCTGGCTGCCGCCCCTGCCCTCTGGGAACGCGGCTGTGCCACATCACAGGGCCTGGAGAGCGCGGACCCCGGTCCTCTTCCCCACCCCCATCCCCCCAGGGCAACCCCGGGGCCTCCCAGACTGGGTCCTCAGGACTCCCCGCGTGGGCGCGTGCGCACCTGCCGGCAGGGGGAGCTCTACCCCCTCCCCACGTGTGGGCACCTGCTTTCTTCGCGGCCGTGGGAACAGAGGACGAGGGTCTGGAGTTGCCTGTGTTCCTTGACTTCTCTCAGCTCACACCGCAAACCCCGTTTTGCGCAAATGAGCATATTTCATGGGTGTCCGTGTCAAGATTTACACCCTGATATTACCCTGTCCTATAGCCCCCATTTCCACACAGCAGCGGGAAAAAATTAATCAATTAAATGGAGTTTCGTCTCTTCCAGGATCAGATTCTTTCCCAAGCTAAACTGCTCTCTTTTTTGGATAAAACTAGTAATTCAGGAATCAAGATCCCTCCCGAGGCTGTGACTTCCTCTCTCTCCTCCCCGAGATGGCTTCTGTGTACACGGAAAGATGACAAGGAAGAAACACACAAAAGAAAATAATAAAAAATATATCATCCTGGTTTAGAGAAACTGGATTTTCAACATAGATTAAAAGACAGTAGTAGTAAAAAAAAAAACAAAAAAAAAGACAGTAGTTGAATAAATTGAAGGGTCAAGGTCATCTTTTTGCATTAGCCAATGGGACTTAATGGACTAATTTGTATTAAGAACATAAGTACATATTATTATTGCACAAGGTTTTCATGAATTTGAATGGAGCAAGAAAGAGAGAGAGAAGAAGTAAGTTCCTGTCTGGGGGCAGAAAGGACTTTGTTCTATCCTGAGTTTACGAACTAAGTTTTGGTGATAATACAATTTCTAAGAGAGAGTGATTGGCAGTGAGAGCAGCTTTCTCTCAATGCCTTTATTACTTTGCAAAATATAAAAGGTGGAATTTCTACATCAGTCTTCACATGCCTGGGGGACATTTTTATTGTCCCACAAAGCCTGGTGGTCTTAGAACCACAGATGCAACTCACCTCTCTCATGTGACACACGTGGAAACTGAAACGTCGGTAGTAAGAGCCAAAGACGCGGGCAGATGGCCAGGGGCGTGTTACCCAGAGTTAAGCTATGACGACCCACTACCGCACGGTGGCACTGTCTGCCAACCACGGCCTGCCCTCCACCACTGCCAAATGCTCTTAATAATTCAAGGTAAGGCGAGCAGCTAGCTGTGTGGGAGGACCTGAAAGAAGAAGTTGCGGGAAGGAGCTGTCAGTAGATGACTCTAGAATTGCAGGCAAGGTGGTTTGATTGGGTTCAAGCGAAGGGCTTGTTTGCATACACTAAAATGGATCTGCTAAAGTGCCACCTGCTATTGCAAGTAAGCAACAGTGCAAGAATTTACTTCCAATTCTGCTGACGTGATGGAAGGGAGGGGTGGTGGAGAGGACAGCATGGGCGTGGCTGGCTGAGTCAACATGTGTCCTCACGCCGGGGTTCCACATCTCAGGCTAGAGACCACTCTCCAGGGAGCCTAGGCTGGGCTTTGGCTCCCGCCTCCCCGCCGCATGGTGAGACCCAGTTCAGTGGGCAGGAGAGGGTCTAGGTGGGCAGCCTTGAGGAAGAGACGGTCTCGTCTGGGAACTTGGTCCTGCCACAGGGAGGCCTGGGGACATTGGGAGAGCAGCCTGCTCCTTAAGAGACACTTGGGCGAACTCTAATGAGAAAGCGCATCTTTTATTTCCCTAAATGCCCTCCCCCTGCAACGTGTTTCCCTGAATAAACTTGAGCGGAAGTAGGGGGACAACTTGCACAGGTGGATGCACACATACGGGTCTACGCACAGAGACGTACCCATCGACTGCTTGTCCTTGTTTCGAAACAAATGGCTGCTTGGCTGATTAGCCGCTGCTGTCTTAAATGAGCTTTGCTATTTCAACAGGCATAGCTGGTTTAGAAGCCAGGCAGAAAGATATACCTGACTTTTGCTTTACTCTTTGACCCGAGGGGCAAACACACTCCTTAAAATTTACTTTGATGCCTGCATGTGTAACTCAACGAGCTATGTTAGGTCCGAATGCAGGCTAAGCGACCAGGCATCCTTTACTAAGTGTCTGGGTGTTGATTAGCAGTGGCTGGTCAGGGTGCTCAGCAGAAAAAAAAAAAAAAAAATCCAGGCTGTGCGCTCTGTGGCTTCTGCGTGGTGCGCCGTGAGGTGTGCGGCCAGCATCCTCTGCCCGAGCCTGCTCCGGGATGCCTGCGGTACCTGTCAGTCAGGGTGTGCTCTTGGATTACAAACGCCTCTTGACTTGTGCTTAAGTCAAAGCTTAAGTAGGAAGCAACGCGTGAAGCGAAATGTTGAAGCATAAATCACCTCGCCCTCCCTGCTGGTTTGAGTTATGCCTGCGACCGAGTTAAGTGAGAGCTGAGGGCATGCTTCCTCTCCGGAGCAAGCGTGCTCTGGATGTAATGACACTTCAGAAAGGAAAAACCGCTGAAGCAGCCAACTCCCCAAGGACAGGAGGTCTGAAGAATTTCTTTGCGGTGAAACCCAAAGAAATTGCTGTGGGACCAGATCAGAAAGAAGAAAGCTGTGTTTCCCTTGAACTACAGGCTGCCATTTGCTGGCTGAGACTCGTCATCCTTCAGGGGATGTTGAATTCTGAAGGGATCCCCCGACGATGTAGGCTATCTAGTGCAGGAGGAAGGTGGACCAGGTGGAAGAGGGCCGGGGGCGGGGGCACTCCATACAGGTGATGAAGTAACAGCATCGGAACGCTAGATGGCAGCAGCCGTACACAAATTATATGCTGGGGACCTACCTGTCCTCTTTCCTGCTGTCAGAGCCTTTGATGGGGAACCTGGGCATGGCTGTGTTCCACAGAAGCCATATTTGTCCCACACGCCATCATTTGCCGACCCCTCCGCTAAATGAACAGAGAACTCTCTCTGGCTCAGCTAGCTCGGTCCACGCGTCCCAGGCATTTGCCAGCTAACTCTCTTTTTCCCACATCCATGCAGACACCCATCCCTCCTTCCCTCTCAGCCCCTTTCAGCTACCTATGTGATTACTTACGTCTCCTGAACTTGAATTCTCCCTCCCACACGACAACAGAATCTGTTGACAAATGCTGCCTGTTTGTTCTGCACTTAAACCGCGTTCTTCCCATTAATCTCTCTTCATTCCCACCACCATCAACTCATCCCTTATGTTCTGCGCAGCTGCTGTAACACGTACCAGTGGTGTCAACAGCATCTGTTCAACTGCTGGGTTCTTCACATGGATCTGTCTACCTCTTCCCCCCAGAAGTATCCCGTTGAGACAGATTAATGTTTAAGTCTCCTCTTGGGCTTTAACATTGCTGGGCACCGGAACCCACCAAGGCTGTCAGCCTCTTGCTGAAGAACACACTCTTTCTTTGGCCTTCAGTCTTACTTCCATAAAGCGCCACACGAATGCCATCTCGGTGACATCACCCACCCGCCAGCTCGCAGTACTAACTGCCCTTATCACCTCTGCTTCTCCAGGCGGACAGCCGCCAGGCTCCTGTTTTAAGGCCACCCGTTCTATGAAGCGCCCCTGAGATGGGGGAAGACCTTGCCTTTCTTCCACTGGTTTCTTAGGTAATTTGGTTTACATCCCTCCCTGTGCTCATCTTATGGCACCTGAGGGTTTCACCGCCCACTAACCAATTATTTTAGCTATCTCTTTTGTTATTGACTTTCAATTACATTGCTTTGAGGTCAGGGTGTGGTCTGAATGGTATAGATCTGGGGGTGTTCTGACTTTCTCTGTGGCACAGTACTGCAATCAGTTTTGGGAAACATACACACATGTGCTTGGAA
>RJWK010020050.1:0-31822 GCA_004363435.1 Platanista minor
AGCTTTTCCCCTCCGCCACCCACAGTCTCCGCCCGCGAAGAGGCTTCTCAGTGTGTGGAAACCTTTCCTGCTTCACAGCTCCCTCCCACTGGTGCCGGTCCCGTCCCTATCCTCTGTCTCTGTTTTTAGGGTTTTTTTGTTTGCCCTACCCAGGTAAGTGTGGAGTTTCTTGCCTTTTGGGAGGTCTGAGGTCTTCTGCAAGCGTTCAGTAGGTGTTCTGCAGGAGTTGTTCCACGTGTAGCTGTATTTCTGGTGTATCTGTGGGGAAGAAGGTAATCTCCGCGTCTTACTCTTCCGCCATCTTGTCTCTCTCCAGGATTGTGGTTTTTTTACTGGAGTTTTAGCCACCTTGTTCAACATCAACTTATTTTTGCCCTCAGGCTAAAAGTTGTAAAAAAATGGGAACCTCAACCCTTGCTTTGGTTCGCTCTCCAGTGCCTTCAGGTTGTCGCTTTTGGTATTTTGTCGAGAGTTTACAGTTGTTATATGCAGGAGAGTCAGATGCGGTAAAAGCTTACACACCCATGTCATAAGGGGAACCGTGATCAGTTCTTCTTAATATGAACTTGATCTTATATCCTTTGTGCCTACTTTGGTCTGATGATGTCTTGTTATTTCTGCATGGATGATGTACCCTTATTTCTCTTTGAAATCCTCCAAATATTATTTCAAACTCATTTTTGTTTTATGAAATAAATTCCACTTCAAATATAAGTTATTTTTCTCATTGCTTTTTTTCAGCTTCTCATTTAAAAAAAATTTGTTTTAGAATTTGCAGGCTTATTTCGAGTGCTTTTGTTTTCTCTATTCCCTGTATTATTGAGCTGTTTTATGTGTTTTGTTTGTGTTTTCTTTTTTTTTTTTTTGGCCATGCTGCGAGGCTTGTGGGATCTTAATTCCCCAACCAGCGATTGAACCCAGGCCACGGTAGTGAAAGCTGAGACCTAACCACTGGACTGCCAGGGAACTCCCTGTTTTATGGTTGACTCCACTTAGTTCTCTGGGTGCCCAGTTGAAAACTAGGATTTATAAACATACTTCAATAATATATGGGAGTATGGAAGACCTAGTAAGCAGTTTAGCTGAGCTTCTAGTAGCAAGATTGTACTCTTCCTTGGGCTCACAGCTACCAATAAGCTACAGCCCCCACCAGCAATTCTGCCAAATTTTTTCTCCTCTTCCTTTCACATGTGAGAGAACTCACATCAGGCCCTGATTTCAAGTAGTGACACTACTGTCCCCATCTTGCATGAAATACTTTTAGCTCCTCTTCTTCCATGGGAATCAAATTCCCGGTGGCTGTTGCTCTCTTTTGACCTGGATGGAAACCCCCATCTACTCTTTGGATAGCCTGGATATTATCTTTTCTATAAATCTGAGTGTGTCTTTTTGATCTCTCTTAGTATTTCACCCATTATTGCTATGTGTTTGGAGTAGAGGGTGTTTATAAAGCATGACCTCATTGCAAAGTTTGACCCTGAAGTCAACAAGTCCTTCTGTCTTGTCTACTATATGCAGCAATGCTTCTATATATTCTTTTGCTTCCCCATTTTGTGTCTGTCAGAAAATACATTTAGTTTCCTTTCCATATTCTGCTTAAGCCAGTAGATGCAATCTTATTTGTGTGAAGCAGGCCTCCTGATTTTTAGAATTAAGGTCAGGAAGATGGAGTTAGTGAGTATTTATATGTGAGGTGAGATATCAAGGGGAGGAAGGGATGATATTTTTGAAAAGGAGACATTATAATTTGAGGGTTAAGATAATAGGATGTGGCCAAGATGGAGTAGGGAGACCCTGTGCTCACCTCTTTCCATAGGCATACCAAAATTATAATTATTTACAGAGTAACAATTGATGAGAATGACCTGAAGACAAGCAGAAAAGATTTTCTACAACAAAAGGTATACAGAAGGAACCACAATGAGATGGGTAGGAGGGGCAGAGGAACAATAGGGTCCAGGTAGGCAACCCACAAATAGGAGGTTGATCACAACTGCAGAGGTTCTCCCCAAGGAGTGAGGAGTCCAAGCCCCACATTGGGCTCCCCAGCCTGGCAGTTCTGCACCAGGAAGATGAGCCCCAAGAATGTCTGGCTTTCAAGGCCGGTGAGGCTTGTATACAGGAGAGCCAGTGGGCTATAGGAAACAGAGAATCTGCTCTTAAAGGGCACATGCAAAGTCTCACACATTCCAAGACCCAGGGCAGAAGCAGTAATTTGAAAGGAGCTTGGATGAAACCCACCTGCTGATCTTGGGGAGCCTCCCAAAGAAGCAGGAGGCAACTGGGACTCCTCTAGGGACATAGACACTGGTGGTAGTCACTTTGGGGAGCTCATTTTACTATGAGGACACTGGTGCCGGAAAGCACCATTTTGGAGTCCTCCTGCTAGCCCATTAGCACTGGGGGCTTACCTGCTTACCAGCCACTCAGCAGCAGTCCCGAGACTCCCTGCCCCTGCCCCCAGGCCCTGCAGCTACTTGCCCCAGGACTTGGCCCCACCCACCAGCAGGGGGCACTAGCCCTGGGATCCTCTGGGCCCCACTGCCAGCTGTGCCAGGACCTGGACCCACCCACCAGAGGGCTGGCAACCTCCACACAATGCAGGGCTGGCCGCCAGTTGGCTGGAGCTAGAGCTGCATACCAGTGTGCCCACAGTAGTTGGCTTTTCCACAACAGAAGGGCAGGCACAGCTCTCACGGGGGCACCCCTAGAGCAGATAGCTCTGGTGATCAGAGGGCAGCGTGCTGCTGGGCCCCATAGGATGTCTCCTACCTAAGGCCACTTCTCCAAGAATCAATCTACCTAATACATAAAAATCAAAACAGAGAATTAGGCAAAATGAAGCAACAGAGAAATATGTTCCAAATAAAGGAAAAAGATAAAGCCCCAAAAGAAAGACTAAGTGAAGTAAAGATGAGCAATCTACCCAATGAAGAGTTCAAGGTAATGCTCATAAAGTTGCCTGACAAACTTGGGAGAAGAATGAATGAACACAGTGAGAAGTTTAACAAATAGTTAGAAAATATAAAGAAGAACCAAACAGAGCTAAAGAATACACTAACTGAAATAAAGAATACACTAGAAGGTATCAATAATAGATTCGATAATACAGAGGAACACATCAGGGAACCAGAAGACAGAGTAGTGAAAAGCTAAACCCAAGTAGTGGAAAGCTTTCCAAGTAGTGAACAGCTACCCAAGCTGAATAGAAAAAAAAAAAAAAGAATTAAAAAAAATGAGGATAGTTTAAGAGACCTCTGAAACAACATCAAGCATACTAACATTTGCATTATATGGTGTCCCAGAAGAAGAGAGAGAGAAGGGGGCAGAGTACTTATTTGAAGAGCTAATAGCTGAAAACTTCTCTAACTGGGGAAAGGAAACAGACATCCAGGTCCAGGAAGCACAGAGAGTCCTAAACAAGATGAACCCAAAGATCATACTAAGACACATTACAATTAAAATGGCAAAAATTAAAGATAAAGAGGGAATCTGAAACACAGCAAGGGAAAAGCAACATCATGGGTAACCACAAACCAAAAATCTGTAATAGATACACACACACAAAAGAGAAAGGAATCCAAACATAACATTAAAGATAGTCATCAAATTACAAGGGAAGGGAGAAAAAGAAGAAAGGGAAAAAAAGAACCACAAAAACAATCAGAAAACAATCAGCAAAATGACAATAAGTAAATACCAATCAGTAATTACTTTAAATGTAAATGGACTAAATGCTCCAGTCAAAAGACAGTGGTTAGGGCTTCCCTGGTGGCGCAGTGGTTGAGAGTCCGCCTGCCGATGCAGGGGACACGGGTTCGTGCCCCGGTCCGGGAGGATCCCACATGCCGCGGAGCGGCTGGGCCCGTGAGCCATGGCCGCTGAGCCTGCGCGTCTGGAGCCTGTGCTCCGCAGAGGGAGAGGCCGCAACAGTGAGAGGCCCGCGTACCGCAAAAAAAAAAAAAAAAAAAAAGACAGTGGTTAAATGGATAAAAAACAAGGCCCATCTATGTGCTGTATATGAGGCTCACTTCAGATCTAAAGACATGCAAAGACTGAAAGTGAGGGGATAGAAAAAACACAAATAGAAACTAAAAGAAAGCTGGAGTAGCAATACTTATATCAGCTAAAATAGACTTTAAAACAAAGACTGTAACAAGGGACAGAGAAGGACATTATATAATGATAAAGGGATCACCAGAACAAGAAGATATAACAATTGTAAATATATGTGCACCCAACATAGTAGGACTTAAAAGCAAGTATTAACAAACATAAAGGGAGAAGTTGACAGTAACACAATAATAGTAGGAGACTTACACCCCTTGCATCAATGGACAGGTCATCCAGAAAGAAAATCATTAAGGAAACACTGGCTTTGAAACACATTAGACCATACGGATGTCTATATATTTATATGTTTATATGTCTATGTCTATATCTATATCTATAATGTATATTGCTATACATTCCAGCAAGTCCACTTCTGGGTATTTTTCTAAAGAAAACACAAACACTAATTCAAAAAAAATATATGTACCCCTATGTTCATCACAGTATTATTTACAATAGCCAAGATATGGAAGCAACCTAAGTGTCCATCAACAGATGAATGGATAAAGATGTGATATATATCTACAATGGACTATTACTCAACTATAAAAAAGAATGAAAATATGCCATTTGCAACAACATGGATGGACCTAGAGGGTATTATGCTAAGTGAAATAAGTCAGACAGAGAAAGACAAATACCATATAATTTCATTTATGTATGGAATCTAAAAAGCAAAAACAAAGGAACAAACATAACACAACAGAAGCATACTCATAGATGCAGAGAACTGATGGTTGCCAGAGGGGCGTGCGGTGGGGGGATGAATGAAATAGGTAAAGGAGATTAAGAGGTACAAACTTTCAGTTACAAAATAAATGCATCATGGGTATGAAATGTACAGCATGAGGAATATCATCAATAATATTGTAATAACTTTGTACAGTAACAGATGGTAACTAGACTTATCATGGAGATCATTTTGTAATGTACAGAAATGTCGAATCACTATGTTCTGCATCTGGAACTAACATAGTGTTGTAGGTCGAGTATACTTCAATTAAAAAGAAAATGATAACAGACTGTGGAGTCCAAGAATGTGGGCTACAACCTGGCTCCACTGTGTACTAGCTCTGTGATGCTGGAAAGGTACTAAAGTTCAACTTTGGCAATAGAATTCCTATTAGGGAGAAAATTTTAATTTTGGTTCAGCAAAAGATCTTGATAAGCCACTTGGAGTAGATGATGAAATCCTTAATGTATGAGTAACCATATTGCTCCAGGGTTAAATAAAAGGATGGTAAATTTCTCTCTAGGAGAACATAAAATATATGTTTTTTGCTCTTGAAAGGGTATGGGTATAGAACATGGTGGTGAGTTCAAGACATAGTGGAGGAGGACTGAGCACTGGAAGCTCTCCAGTGATGGTGTGGCTATAAGACACCTTAAGAATAAGAATGCATAATGTTCACTGTAAAGTTGCTTGTTTACCTGAACTATGATTTTGTCTTGTTTCCACAGCCCCCAAACTTCAGGTGATGACACTAAACTCATCCTTGGCTTATATGACATTTTTGTGTATTTATAAGTTATAGTGAGGCATTCCATAGACTGAATGACATCATCAGAACAAGTAGAATGAATCAGAGGTGAGCAGAGAGCATATAATCCTTGGGTATTTGTATCAATCCCAAAAGGAACTTCAGATTTCTATAGGGATTTGAGCCTATTATATTATATTAAGTAGGAGATCCCAAGGTAACACGTTGTTATAAAAATGAGGTAGGGGTGGAAGGTAAAGTGATCAAAGCCCTTGACTGAGTGGGAGATAGTAAAAGATCAACTTAAGGCAGCCATGGGATCACAGTGAAGTGCAACTTGAGAGTATCCCCAATGTCTGATTATCCGTAGACTAATTCTGAGCACAAGTATTTACAGAAGATTCTTGGTTTTTGCAGTAGCAGGGTTCTCTAAAGTTGCTACAAACACTGAATTAATATGAATACTGAACTAGGGGAAAACAGGGTTAGATTCCTGTGAGCCTCTGGTCACATTGACCTATGTTGTGATCGATTGATACATAACCTTCTTTTATGTGTGTTTCTGTTTAAAGACACCTTATCTAACATATGTTGTTGGTTCATTAACATTGAACTCGTGGCCACCAGTACTATAACTTGGCCTGAAAAAAGCTTATCTAATATATGCATTTTCTCTTTAAGGCACATTAAGCCTTCCTGTGCTCAGCAACACTAGACAGAACTTTATTATTTTGCTTGGGGATATTTTAAATAGTGAAATGACCAAGAAAAAGCACAAAAATGTGAAAAATATGGCACTAAGTAGACCACAGGAAGGACACTTCTTTATAGAATGAGAGCTGAAACAAGAAGGCAGAGTGTCACCTTGTCCAACCTCAGCTGGGATGTGGCCATTGGATGACTCAAATATTTTGCTGCTCCACGTGTGTCTGGGAATGACCTCAAGAGCTCAGCGGGTATTGATTTTGGGGTTACAAATAACTTTTAGCAAGTAGTGAATTCGCAAGCACAGAATCCATAAATAATGAGGATTGACTGCATATTCACTTTGATAGGTTTCAACACATGCTTAGGACTTGGCAGCTACAAATAACATCTTCAATTCTAATATTAATATTCCAAGTGGAAAGAAAAACAATAGAACATGACCTTTAATTATATATTCCTATTTCTCTACATGGTCAGAGAAAATATGACTAGTTTATCAACTCTTGTAAAGGTTGTGCTTTTGTGCAAAATGTTCATTTACTCCAGAAAATTGATGGAATAAGTTCCTAAAATTTTAAAGCTCACAAGTTTATAGCCTTATGTGTTCTTTCTAACTGCATAAAAAACTGTAGAAAAATCTGCAGTAATTTGACACATTAAAATCAATTTTACTCTATATTCCCAAAAGTTCCAACTGCTTTTTAAATTTGAGTACTTAAAACCATTTATGAAACTATAGTAATTACTAACAAAGTATATAAAAATTTGCAATTACTAAAGATTCCCTTTGCACCCTCAACTTCAAAGTCAGTTATCTAACTCAACAATTCAGACTATATTGATGGGATCAAAAATATAACATTCACATAAAAAAGCAATTTAAAGACATTAGTGATAAAAAAAATATAGTATTAGGTATCTTACTTCAGAGAAAGAATCATATTTTTAAAACTTTGGCAACCAGAATCTATCAACTGTTCTGGCATCTCTGTCTCTCCTTCCCTTTTATTATTCTTGGGCAGCCAAGTTTCCTCCAATATAAAAATTATTTACAGCAATAGTGAACATTCTGATTTCTTAAAAAAGTATTCGTATGAGGTATTCATTAAAGTAAGCTGCAAGGAAGGATGTCATAAGGCCTCTGTTTGGAAGGTGTCAGCATAAGAATTAGTAAGACTGTTGAGCACAAGATAATTGAATAGTGACTGCCTTATAAGGGTTTGAAGTGAAACTCCTCAGTCCTGCGGACTGCTTTTGGAATGTGATAGTAAACTGAAGAAATTTTAATTTGATTAAAGCTTTAAAAAGCTCAGAATTATAGACACCTAATTTATGATCAGAATTTCTCTATCAGGTATGTGGTGGGAGAGAATTTGATGGAATGATAGTGGGTAGATGGCTTGTGTCTTTCCCTTAGAGACCACTAGCTCACTCTGTAGGTTTTGTGCCTTGATTCTTTTGTCTAATGGAACCATAATCTCTTGCTTGGTCTTCCTTTTCTCCAAGGAATTGATGTGTTTAATTTTGTAGCTCCTGGACTAAGAAAGCACCCTGTGACCAGATAATAGATCTGTATTAACTGGAATATTTGGGAGCTTGATTTTACAAATGTGGTCTCACTGGCACCGTGCTTGACCTGAATAAGCTAAATGTAGTACCCTAATACCCTTGTCTGCACATGGTAAGAAATGTAAGGAGTAAATATTTGTTGATATCAATTTAATTGAAGTGGACACAATATATGGATTAAAAAAACATAGCCTATTTGTGTTTTATTTATCTATTTACTACTATTTGGATTATTAGATACTAGACAGGATGACCAACCAAGGGCATTAGTTATATAAACAGGTTAGCTACTAATTGATTTAGGACTTTTGGCCTGTTGTGAGACAGGATCACATACTATAGAATCTTTGGAGGCTCCTTTGAATAATATGACTGTATGATCCCATTTTATAGATGGAGATAGAAATATACATACAGAGAGACTATGTGACATTATGAGAAGTGAGCTTAATCAGAGATAGAAATTGATATGAAATATACAAATCTTTAACTCCTTTACCTTATTATTTACCTAGCTCCTTTGTCTCTAGCCTAAGAAGTAGCTTTTTGAACATTTTTAAGAATTCTGGTTGGAGCCTGTTAAAACTAACTGGACCGGGCTTCCCTGGTGGCACAGTGGTTGAGAGTCTGCCTGCCAATTCAGGGGACACGGGTTCGTGCCCCTGTCCGGGAAGACCCACATGTCGCGGAGCGGCTGGGCCCGTGAGCCATGGCCACTGAGCCTGGGAGTCCGGAGCCTGTGCTCCGCAACGGGAGAGGCCACAACAGTGAGTGGCCCGCGTACCGCAAAAAAACAAACAAACAAACAAAAACTAACTGGACCAAAAGCCCTAGGGGCTGTTAACAAATAATAAAATATATGCTTTGACTTGTTTAGAAATTGCTTACAACATTAATCATGCTCATCATTTGACTAAATTGTCTACCCCCTGTTTTATTTCAATCTCCATTCAGTTGTCAATAAGAGAAAGCATTTTGCAGTAGTTTATTTTCTACTTGCCTGACTTCTTTTAATGCATTCTGCTTTGTCTTTGAAAGATAAGTACAGAAATGTACAATGATTTAAAGGAATAGAGAACTTCCTGACCAGATTCTGTATTTCCCTATGTGACTTAGAAAGAGGGCAAACCCATTAATGCAAGATTTGATTTCCTAACAGAGCACCAGAGTTATCAAAGAAGTTGATATTGTAAGCAGTTCATTTACTCATAGAGTAGGCATCTCTCCTACCTTAGGGCCCTCACACACATGACAAGAATAGTTTAACTTCCTTACTTGTGATCAGATATGATCTACCTTTCCTGATCATGCTCAGCATTGACTCATAGTTTCACTTACCTACAGAGGGATAAAATGAAGATGAAGGAAAGGGAGATACACAACATACTACATTACTGAGTACTTATGTGACAGATCATATGTTAGAATATTTTATGTACATTACCATATTTGATCCTCCTAAAACCTATGGAAGTAAACGCTATTCACATTTTATGATGAAATGTCGAAACTCAAAAAATTTAAATTATTTGCCAAAAATGATATGGTTAATAAGTGGAGATGGTTGCTAAATCTGGGCTCAAAGCAAAATGAAGCATGGCATAAAGAGGGCCTAGAAAAGAAGCAGAGGGTATAACACCTATAAGGAATCAGACCTACTTGGAGTCCTTTTAAAAAGTTCAGTCACTTCTTTTGCAGAATCAGATTTGTGGCACAGTTATCTATACCCTTGTTCTTTTTACTAAATTCATTCCCTTCTCACAACAGGGACATTTTTTGTTCATTTAAAGGTCATGTTTTTAAAGCTATTGACCTAGAGTTGTCATCACTTTCTTCCTACTTCAAATAGTCTGAGTAGTAAGATAAATATATTCTTTAACATTTTATGGTTAACCAGATTGATTTTTCAAACAAAGGGAAAGAGCCAACTTATGAAAAATAATACATAATATGTCATGATGTACTTGCCTCTATGACGGGAAACTCTCTTCCTAAAATATACATGGATTGGAGTATCCTCACTCTGAAATAAAAGTAATCCATATGAGAAGGTGGGAGTCTAAAAACAGGAAAAAAAAAAGAGTAAAGAACGCTGAATACAATGGGTAAGTAAAGAGGCATAAGGCAGTTGGGTTCAGGAGAGGGAAAGGCGTGGAGAGAAGTGCTGTAGAAAATCCCCCTTTGGACACACTAGAAGCAAAGAAGGCCAGCCCCGAGAGGGATTCTTTAAATGTGGAGCTGTTTGTCCAGCCAAGGCTGGTCTTCCTATTTCATGTTTCTCATGGTCAAGTTTCATGCTATAGGGCTCACACTTCTATACTGTATGGTCGGCTGTGCAGTGACCACTCAGGGAACCAGCCACTGAAGATATAGTGTGGCATTTTGTGCAAAAATGTAGAGGATCACAGAGCAGGATGGGGCATCAGTAGGCCATGAGGGCCATGCAGGAGGCATGGGGATTCACCTGGGGCTCCAGCCAGCTTGGAGAACTCATTAACAGTACCAGTAAAGGCAGTTGCAGAGTGGTCCAGGCAGTGATTGGTACCTTTGGAAAGAATGAGGCAGTGAAACATTCTGAGAAGGCACAAAAGTTCGTGTTCATTAAGCAGGGCTGTCAAAGTCTCCCTGAGGGTCATCTCCTTTCTAGCCAGCCAGGAGAAAAAAGAATACAGATGAGAGTATTTGGGAGGTTTTAATGAGATAGTCCTCCAAGGCATACATCATTTCTGCTCACATTCCACTGACTACAATTCATCCACATTTAATTGCAAGGGAGGATGGGAAATGCAGTCTAGTAGTACCTAGAAAGAAGAGGAAAACTGGGTTATGAGGGGCACCTGGCATATCTACTGTATAAATAAGAAAGTGAGGTCTAGAGAAATTGAATGTTCTGCTAAAAGTCACACAGCTTAGAGTCCAAATTCTCCCTATGAAGAGGTACTGCTTACTTTTTGCCTTCAGGGCTATCTGCAAGTTTGTGGATATGAGCGTCCATACCAGAATAAGGTATGGAATCCACTAGTTTCAGAATAAGGGCTGACCCTTTTGTTTGGTTTTGAAAGGAAAGCATGGCATTTAGAAGATACACTTAATAGACCTAACCATATCTTATCTCTTTTGGTATTCTAAAATAAAATATGTAATTCTGGGAGAAGATTTCATTTACATTACATTATAATTGAAGTTAGTAAGAATTGGTTGTTTTAACTAATAAATAAAGAGAACTTCTTGACATTTTAGTGAACCATTAAACTAAAAAGCTCAAATCATGGTCCCTCTGTGAGAATAAATTATAGGTAGATGCTTTACTTTTCCCAACCTTTGAGGAAAAACAAGAATTCTAGTTTAACGAATGTGGGTTAGACCAACCCAAACTGTGTAGCCACAAACAAATGTTATAAGCAAAATATTTCAAATATTATGTAAGATAAAGCAAATAGGACTGATCTTGATAGTTCAGGACATTGGCTAGGACTTCCCTGGTGGCACAGTGATTAAGAATCTGCCTGCCAATGCAGGTGGCACGGGTTCGAGCCCTAGTCCGGGAAGATCCCACATTCTGCGGAGCAACTAAGCCCGTGCACCACAACTACTGAGCCTGCGCTCTAGGGCCCGCGAGCCACAACGTCTGAGCCCACGTGCCACAACTACTGAGGCCACGTGCCACAACTACTGAAGCCCGCATACCTAGAGCTTGTGCTCTGCAACAAGAGAAGCCACCATAATGAGAAGCCTGCACACTGTAATGAAGAGTATCTCCCGCTTGCTGCAACTAGAGAAAGCCTGCACACAGCAACAGAGACCCAGTGCAGCCAAAAATTAATTAATTAAATAAATAAAAATTTAAAAAAAAAATAAAAAAAAAAGAACATTGGCTAAACCTCAAAGTTGAGGTCAATGGATAATGAGTAGTTTATGATCTAAACAGATGTGCTAGATACATCTTTGAAGCATGCACTTAATAGGTGACGTATAGATCCGTGACCATCACACAATTCTAATCCATGTAAGAGGAGGCTAGAGAGTAATCAAGTAAGTTATTTGAAAAAACTTTTTAGGAGTAAAGAATACTTTGGAATATTTCTTTTCACTTATGAGAAAGAAGAGGGAGGGTAGGAGAGAGAAGTTCATTTATTTTACCTTAAGTCAAGTGAGGGGGACTCAAAAAGAATTATCTAGAACATTAAACCTGTATGAAAAATGAGGAGACTTGTTCTTACGCTTATCTGGAAAACTCTGAAGGCAAGAACCAGGCTGGTAATGTTTCCTCTGCTAATGAGGCAAGGATTGAGGAGCCAGCAGTTGGTCAAATTGTACTCTGTAATTTTGTGGGAGTCAAACAGTCAAGAATCTTCTGTGGGCCAAGTGAGCACATGAAAAAGATGGGTAGGCTTGAGTATTCTCAGGACCCAGCCCAATGGGACTGAATGTGTGGCAAGAGAAACCCAGCAGAAGGTCCTAGATCAGGGGAGTGTACTAGGCCTTGGGATATATCTTAAGAACCTACCAATGTATCCCATGGAGATGGGTGGCATCAGATGAGTATCCCCACTCCTTGGAGGATGTCCTTAGGTTCCAGATTCTGTTCTACCGAGCCTTCATTTCTGGCAACTCCCATGCACCTCTCACTTTCCATCTGTCTCTCTGCCTTTCTTCCTTTGTCTGTGGGGGTAAAAGTAGAGGTCAGAATTTAGGAATTCTTCCAAGTGACTCTGGTGCTATTTAATTGCCACAAAACAGATAATCTTCACATAAGGCTTTCTAATTTGTTTTCATTAGGTTATTAAAATTTTAGTCTGTCTTTGTTTTTCCCCTTTTCTTATTCAACTTCGCTAAGTATTTGCAGTGGGATACAATTATTTTTGGGAAGTCACTACATGGGTCTCTCCTGCTTTTTTTTAAGTGGGAGAAAAACAAATTGGTGATTTAGGGAGTTCTTTTTGGCTTCTCGTGTGTTATGATCTCTTTATTACGGGGAAGGGGTTTCAAGTCTAGAAATGCATTCTTCATCCTCTGCCTTGTCATGCTTTCCTCTTCACTAGAAGACATCCTTCTGATTGGGGGGTGTCAGTGAGATTTTTTAATATATTTGTGACTTCCTTCTTCTCAGTACTGCTAGAGTGAATAGGAAAAGGAGATGTATCATTCCCAGGGTCCTTTACTTTCTTAAATATAATAGGGGATGATCATTAAGACAGATATTTTTAGATTTATAACAGCACCTATAAACAGTTGACCCACATAGAGTTTGATTGCAAACTAAATCCAATAAAAATCCAATCATTTTCTTGGCCTTTTAAGATTAGCAGATGTGAATAGAACCATTTAACTCTGAAATGATTTAACTTGAATTAAAATTGCCACTCTACATAATAACATGTGAAGACTACTCACAGAATTAAAATGCTCTTTTCAGAAAATGCAATTTGTACATTGCACATTAAAAATAAAGAAGAGGGCTTCCGTGGTGGCACAGTGGTTGAGAGTCCGCCTGCCGATGCGGGGAACACGGGTTCATGCCCCGGTCCGGGAAGATCCCACATGCCGCGGAGCGGTTGGGCCCGTGGGCCATAGCTGCTGAGCCTGCGCATACGGAGCCTGTGCTCCGCAACGGGAGAGGCCACGACAGTGAGAGGCCCGCGTACCGCAAAAAAAAAAAAAAAAAAAAAGCAAACTAAAAATAAAGAAGATTCTTGATGAGCTCTAGTGAATACACTAGCTGGAAAACAAAACAAAGTAAACACCTTTTCTCCTGTTCGAAATGTTCTCCTTGGTAAGGAAAATTAGATACTTAAATTTTTTCCCTCTTTAGTTCTTTTAATAATATATCATGAAAGAATATGGAAATTGTATTCTCTGTACAACTTGAAAATAAAAGAGTGATTTATACACCTTGTTAGGAAGAATAGTAGGAAGATGTTTGAGAAGAGAGAATCAGTTTTGTCAGATTTTAAAACTCTTTATAGTTCTATGGACATATTGAATGGAACTACTGCAGTTTACAGTTTCTGGAGGCACCATTCACATCACAGTTGGCGTGAATGTTGTTCCATGAAGTTGTACGGCATTGTGTGGTGTGCAGTCTAAGCCATGTGGCTGGCTGTGTGGAGGTCCTGCTCTGGAGTCTCTTTTACATTACCTTAACAATAATGATAATGATAAAAGGATAATTCTTCTCATGTCTGGTAAATTTTAGCTTATTCTCATTGAAGCATAAACAAGTTAGGTAGGAAATCTCTAAAAGACTGCACCTCAGAGACAGCAGGGAAAGCTGCTGGGAGTGCTGGTTGGCTTGTAAAAATAACTGAGGGAGGCAAAGGAGATGTGTGGGCCTGGCAGGAGAAGAAGCAATACTGCCTGTGCCAAAGCAATGACAGCTGGCATTCCATGGGTTTTTGCTATGGATGAGAGTACTCAAAACTGGGCTACTTCAATATTTTCAGTTATGGGTGGCAGCTTTAATGGTCAGCTGCTGGTCATTCTTGACCAGATCCTCAACAGATATACATTGTTCACTATTATTTTTAGATCTACTCTTTCCCCAACTCCTCTCCACAAATTCTGACATTTCATATTGAAACACGGACAAGAATAAATTAAGTTACCTATAGTTGGCTAGATTGGTTTTTCCTATTCAGCTTTCAGGCTGGTATGAGGATGAGGGAAGAAAAAAGTTTAAACAGACTTGCTTTGATGTTTTTGAAATGATGGCAGTGTAAACTCAAAATGTACAATAGCAACCTTAAATTAAAAACTTAAAATTTAATATAATATAGTGTTTTCCATTTGCAAAATGTCCAAGACAAGCGGACTTTGGTTTATGAAAATTTAGTTTGTCTTATTTTTCTTCTGTGGCTCAGACTAAGTCCCTGCTTTATGGTTTAGTTTTTAAGTCTTTGCTACTGGAATCTCTTCAGTAGTGTCAATTTTTTTTTTCATCTTTATAGGAGTATAATTGCTTTACAATGGTGTGTTAGTTTCTGCTTTATAACAAAGTGAATCAGTTATACATGTACATATGTTCCCATATCTCCTCCCTCTTGTGTCTAGTAGTGTCAATTTTAATGGTTTCTCTTCCCCCATACAATGTTCCCTCAAAGCTTCCTGAGGAAGACAAGTTCAGAATTCATGTGTAGTGGGCTCATATATTATTGCCAGTCTTAGCTGTATTTCTTCAAATGAAAGTTCTATCATACAAAACCCCATTTATTTTGCTTGATGATACACGCAAGATGGGCCTTTTGGTTACCGTAGATTTAAACAACACAACGTATGCATTTCAGTTGCTTTCCCAGGGAAGATGATGCATTTTTATAGGACAGATCACATTTATTCTTTAGTTGTACTTCTCTGTTACCAGTATGATGTGTTTGTAAGATAGCTGGCTTCACGTGAGTCTAGAATTCCTGGCATTACTCTCAGTATCACTCCTTTTGACAGGTGACCTTAATTCCCCTTGGCTCTACTACTTTCAGAATTTTGGATTTCATCTAACTGCCATTCTAGCTCAGTGGTTCCTTCACTTAAAACTTAAGAAGTCTGTAATACTTGGCTATATGGATTCTTGGATGAACTATTCATCACTGTCTGTCTCATGGTTTTACATTGTTATGTGTAATTTTTTTCTATTCATAGTCCCAGTCCTAGTCTGTGCCTAGACTTCTCTGTAAGAGTACAAGATTTCACATATTGAGAAATTTATCAGGATTTAATTTTAATGGCAGCCATATAACTTGCAGTTAGGATCAAGGAACTAGCCCAGTTCTTTCCTGTCTAATCTATGTTCTTGAAAAGAGAAGTAACTGTGCCCTCCTTAACTGGAACTTCCTCACTGCTTGAGATAAATGTTGTAACAGTGCAGACTACCACCCCGCACACCTCCAGCAACACACATACACACACACACACACACACACACACACACACACCCAACTCCTTTCTGTTAGTTCTCTAGAGAAGGAATAATACAAAATATCCTATAAGAGATGACCAGAAAATCATTAGAAATGATCATTTAGAAAATAAATCAGGCAGGAACAGTGAGGCAACAGTGAGTCAGGGAGCCAGGAAAAATGTAGGAGGAGAAACATACTTTGGCCCCAAAGAAAACAAAATAATATCATTATAGGCAAACAGGAATATTTTTTCTTTGTTTGATGTTTTTCTAAGAGAAGTTCAAAATAACTTACAGACATACATTAATAATTAGTTCTCTGAACAACCCCATTTTTTGAACCCTTAAATTGAGGCAGATGGATAATGATTGACTTATTCAAAGCACTCGGCACGTCAGTGGTTGGATTTTGTTGAGATCCCTCATTCACCATAGACCACACTGTTTCCAATGATCTATGTATAATTCATCTCAGCTTCATCCAAATTAGGAGCTGATATTTTTTGGTAACACAAATCATAGCCTCTTGTCAGTAAAAGAACCCCAGTGCGGGAAATTCAGACTGCTAGGAGGCTCAGGATGTTGCTAACTTTGTTGTTTTTGTACAGATTTTAGAGAATCTAATAGTTTGCCACCTTTATGTTGGCACATGGATACATACGTTTATTGATGAGGTTAATTTTTCTTCAACCCAGGTATTTTCTGGGCAGGCAGGAAAGATCATTCTGAGGATTTTCTCCTAGGTGGCTCAATATGAATTAACAATAAAAATGCATTAAAAATGCTTTTGGTTCATGGGACTTCCCTGTGGCACAGCAGTTAAGAATCCACCTGCCAATTCAGGGGACACGGGTTTGAGCCCTAGTCCGGGAAGATCTCACATGCTGTGGAGCAACTAAGCCCATGCGCCACAACTACTGAGACAGTGCTCTAGAGCCTGCGAGCCACAACTACTGAGCCCGCGTACCTAGGGCCCGTGCTCCACAACAAAGAGAAGCCACCGCAATGAGAAGCCCATGCACCGCAAGGAAGAGTAGCCTCCATTCACCACAACTAGAGAAAGCCCGTGCGCAGCAATGAAGACCCAATGCAGCCAAAAAATAAATAAATAAACAAATAAATTAATTAATTAAAAAAAATGCTTTTGGTTCAATACTTTTCCAGTGATGATCTTAGAATGATAACTATGAGCCTAGAAAGCAGAATCAAGCTGTTTAATTTCAATTTTTTACACATATTTTTGGAATTTTAAAAATCTTTTCTCTCTGAGAGTTGTGTGACCCCTCTTCTCTTTGAGTCTCTCCCTGTTTTGAGAGTGATACCTATGATCAAAGGCTCAATTTTACTTCCTTAATATGCAGAAGTCGTTTACTCCAAGACGATTTGAGATCAAGCTGAGATATGCACAGATGAAAGGAGGAGAGCAAGATCCAGAGAGGACCAAGTGATACTGGAAGGTGTATATGAACTTTGATTCCAAACATTAACCAAGTCTTTCCCTTTATCTTTATACAATATAAAAAACAAATTTATCAATTACATCTTGACATGGGTAGAAACTGGCAATGTCTTGAATACTGAAAATTCTAACTAGATATGGTCTAGATGCCACATAATTTTGCTGCATCGTATTTTCTATTAGATATACAATTTTTCCCCATAGAATAGCTTTTTACTTTATAGACTGAGAAATATCTATGGTTAAATTTTATTTAAATTTAGGAGTCTTTATAGACCCTTCCTAATTAATTATACTTGTTTTAACTTATTACAAAATCATTTTAGTAAAATGGAATTAAAATAGTGTAGATGTAATCATGTTTAGAGTTTTGTATAATAAAACATAGACTTTATCTAGTCATAGTACTTAATGAATGGGAGTTTAAAAATGTCCTTCTGAGAAAGAACCAAATCAACAAAGCTGCTCTTAGGAAGTTATATTTTAAAAATCAACTTACGATGTTTTTCTTCATCAGTACATGTCCAGTATTTGTCTTCCACATCTTCTATATCTGTCATTTTCTCTAAAATCATTGGTGTTGACAGAGATAACCCTGATGGCCTGGAACATACAAAGTCAAAAGAAAGATTAGATGATATTTACTTATACACAATTGACTAAGGCAACATGAATATTAGTATAATTTTTAAAGACTTCAAATAAAAATGGTTGAAATAAAAAAAAAAAAAAAGGGAGCAGCTTAGGTTAAGACTAAGATAATTAGAGAATTCAAGCAGCTGTCATCATCCATGACCTAAACAGTAGGAAACACTGGGGTTCAGTGTTTGCCAAAATTAGTTTTTAACTCTCTCACTTAATATACATGTAGTTATGACAAATCAATAAAACGGGCTTGTCTATTTCTTGCAGTGTTATACAAGTGGTCCAGAATGGTTCCAGCCTACAGCAAGAAAAAAAAATCAATTCATTCAGGGTCATCTGTTACATTACTAAAAGAGTGAGAATTAACATTCAAAATCTATCTTCCTTGTTAGAACGTTTTCCAAGAGGCATTATGAATGCTCCCATTTTAACATCTAAATATATATCAAAGGTCATAAACCACTATTCAGGAGTCAAAATCAAAAGCTATACATTATTTATTATACTGGAATTTTACTATTGCTTGATTAAGAAGGCTGGAGCTTAAATATATTTGTTGGTGGTGCAGAAATTATTGTTGAGCTCATGTTATAATTATAATTACAGCATCTAATTACTCACAAATAAAGGTTAAATGGCTCACATCTTTTCAGTGATGGATGATAAATATAATCCACCTAATCATCCACCATTTCATACATCTATCCATTACTGAGAGTTTACTTTGTAGGTACTGTAATATTGATACAAATATTCTAAGATCAAGAGGATTATGAATGCTATGATAAACATTAAATGCTCTTTTACCAATTCTATTTTATGCTTACTCTGTGCTAGGCACTGGACTTAGAATTAGGTATGTAATAAGAAGCAAACAAAAACAGACAATTAAAAGGCAAAAAACTTCAAATTCACTTTTGAGAATGTATTAACAGGACTCTGATGCAAGAGATTAGTTGCAGTGGTCCATGACATGAATAATTAATCCAAATATCTGTATGATTTTTTTCTATTAATTAGATAAAAGGATAAATTATTCTACTTTATGCAGTTGAAGAGAAGTCCTCAAAACAACCTAATGATTTAAGTATTGTGTTTTCGTGGTCTTAATTAAGCCACTTAATTCTGGTAGTTCAGAAGATACATAGGAAATTCTGCATAAATTGGCTGTTTCCATAATTTTATTAAACACTCCATGGGGAAAGAGATGAGGGTGTGTAGTCAGAGAGAACAGTATCAATTTCACCTCAAAATGCCTAACAAAGCAGCATTTTAGCCAGATAATAGTTGATGACTCTCTTTTCCAAGATGTTTTACATTTCTGAAATATAACTTAGGTATTAACATTGATTTTAAATTACACAGGACAATGTGATACATTAATATCAAAGGGAAGGTACATGTAATTATTTTTGTAGGTCTTCCTTACACTCATAATTAAAGATTTATGAGTCATAATTAAAGTAAAATATAAAATTGCTTACTGGTAGGTCAAGTTGTCATTGCCTTTTGTATTTTACCACAAAAAGTATATTGATCATTTCATAAAATATTTAAAAGTTGAAAGCTTCATATCATTTTTATTTGACAGCATGAACAAATATGATTATCAACCATGAAGATATAATGATAGTTTCAAATTAAAGAGGCAAAATCAAATTAATACATATATATTGAAGACCTTTTGTGTATAAAACAATCTGTATACTAGGCACAAGTCAGTCTTGATTTTTCATGTTGGTAAAGGGTTTTCAAGTGGCCATGGATCTAAGATCAATAAATTTTTGTTTTGTTATGATGCTTTTCTCTTTGCTCTTAGTCTATGAGGTGTAGCTACCATCAAAATGAGAAGATTCACATGTGAATCATATGAAAATAATACATACAAAACCAATATGAAACCATGTATATAAAGTAGTGGGAAGAAAAATGGATTCATTTACACTTTGTACTAAATGATTTTTGTGATGGGAAAACTTGCTCTGTCTTAGTTTCTCCATTTGTAAAATAAGGAGTTTATAATATCCCATGTCTCTTTGATAAAAAATGTTATTTTGTAAATATGGCATAAAGCCAGAAATATAACTGTAAGATTATAAGGTCTACCTAAATTTCCTTTATTTGGTCTTAACCCATAAATGATGAATATTAAAATTGTGTTCAAAATTTTCTACACATACTTTATATCAATCTAAGCAACATAGATCATCTTATTAGATTTTACTTGGAAATACAAACATTTCTTGAAAGGACTGGATGTGCATATAGTAAATATTCTGTAAGTAAAAATTATACCTGACATTCCATAATTTTGTTTGAATGCTTAGTGGACACTGTATTCAATAATAATCATAATTAAGCAGTAGCAGCATAAAAGTAGAGGGGAGAATTTTGTCATTTATGGTTAACCCTGGTGCTACTCGTCTCCACTGTTTTTTATCCAAAGAATCATCCATGGGATGGGTGTATCTAAGATCTAAACTATCTAAGATCTAAACTATCATGAGTTTTTGAAGATTTTGAGGAGTGCTAATTTTTATTTCCATGAAGGTTTGAAATCTCTTGTCAGGGGAATAAGAAGGGAGGTACTGATAAGAAGGGAGCCAGGTGGGAAAGCAGGTAGTGAAATTCTTGAGTAGAATAGTGTTCAAGGTGCCCTTGTGGGTTATCTCTCTGTCTACTGGTAAATGACACCAAGAACAGCATCTGACTGGAGGTCAGCCAAGTAAGTCTTCAAGATCTATCAGCAGAGTCTGATTTAAAGAGATTTAATTCTTCCAACAAGAGTTTACTTGTTGATAACTCTTGTCCCATGCCATGGTTGTGTCATAGTTTTGGCAATAATATTTTATTTCTAACGTGATATCCTATATATGAGAAGAACCTTGTTGAACACATTTTGTTAAATACATATTAAAAAATACAAATCTGGAAAACTCACATTTCCTCCCTTCCTCCCTTCCTCCCTTTCTTCCTTCCTTCCTTCCTGCTGTCTTGTTATCCTTCCTTCTACTATCATTTATTGAGACCCTATCATGTCCAAGAAACACTGAGTTCTAAAGCATTCAGAAAGATCTAAAATATCTAGCAGACACGGTTCATGCCTTGGAAGGGATATGGGTATGCAAATACTTGTGGCATAAAGCAGGACATTTATTTCCACTAAATTAGCATAAAGCACCATGAGAATTCAGAGGTTAGAGCAATCCTTTCTAGTTGTGAGGCAGGAGATAGATGGGCCCCCGGGGCAAATGGTTTGAGTTAATTCCTGTGGACCAATACTCCGTGACCAGAATAACAGGACAATTGAGAGAGGATGCTAGGCCCTGCCCAGAAAGAAGATAAGAGACCACATATTCCTCATTCTCAAAGTCAAGAGACCTCCCTGACTACTCATGAGCAGAAAGCTCCTTGGAGTTCAAAAGGGGAGTGATGCCCAGTGGCTAAATCTACCCATAGGCCTCTTCGGTAAAATCCATCTTGGCTAAGAGATGCATGTGAACACATGGGAAAATCCTGAGATATACCAAATATAGACTTTGAACCAGGCAAATCAAAATGATCAGCCAAAGGAAACCTGGAAGAAATGCCCCATATAAGTGATTCAAACTGCCGTAAGGGCGCGACTCTCTCTCTGAGTCCACCCGTGTGCTTATCCATGCGTATTTTTTCTACTAATAAATACTTGACTTGTTTCACTACTTTCCGTCTTTGTGGGAATTCTTTTTCTGCAAAGCCGTAGGGCAGGGTCTTGTCACTGACCACTGATCTAGTGGCTAGGATTCGGTGCTCTCACCACTGTGAGCCGACCTCAAACACTGGCCGGGAACTGAAACGCTGCTTCAAGGCGCTGCAGGCCGAAGCCACCGGAAATGAGGTGTAGTGAGCAGGAATCAGTCAGTTCTCCAAGGAGTCCTTATTTCTTTTAATGGACTATGGTATTTAGAAAATAAGATCTGATATGGGATGCTGCTGCTTGTTCCTGGTAGCTTTCAGTGGACAGAGACAGGGAATATATGTATGAATATAAATATATATATATATACTATATACACATATATATGCTCATTAACAGTTTCATCTCTATTTTTAAATCTATGTGTGTGTGTATATATATATAGATATAGATATAGATATTTAAGATCATAGGTCTGTACCAATATAGATATAGATATTTAAGATCATAGGTCTGTACCAATATCTCCAATTCCAATTCAAACTGTAGGCTTCATTCTAGATTTCTCACTTTCTTATTTTAACTTCTTTCCCTAACACTGAGAAACCTGGCTCCCATTATCATTAATATTATTAGATCAGTTCCCCTGTATGTAACCAATCTCCCTTTGAGGCTCCTGGCCCCTCCCACATACAGAGGCTTTCTTCATCTCACCCACCCCTGACATTCTGTGACCAGCCACACCTATCACACGATGCCCTACTCACCCTGGTCAGGTCACAATGCCCTGCATCATCTAGTCAGCTGACATGTGGGTTGCTCAATAAATAACTGATTGACTACTGTATCTCAATAGTACAAGGTTTGGGGTTCTCACAGAGCAGCATATTGTCACAAGAACAATAACGCTAACAACTTTTAGGCTTTATTTCTGTGTTAAAATTACATTGTGTTAGTGTCAAACTCAAGTTAAAATTACACTGTGTTAGTGTCAAACTCAAGTCTGGTTATTTCATTCCAGACAACAGAAATGAAGTATGCAAATATATTTTGGATGATGAGGTTTGAAAAGGCCCAGGATCAATGACGAGGAAGGAAACGGATTTTCTGCTGGCATTTTAAAATGACTCATTTAATAATTTAATTCTCCCTGGCTTGTAAAAGAAAAATAGATGAGACGTGTGCAGATACAATGTAAAAGAATGCAAAGGACACAGAGAGGAGAGTAAAGAGATTTAAAAAAATCCTTTGGTTAATTCATGGTATTTCCTAGACATAACTTCATATATAGGTAGAAAGGGGAAATAAATGAGAAACATTTTCTTCTTAAATATGGGCAAAAATGCTCTGCTACAAAAAAAGTAGGAAATTAAGTTGTATGAAAAATCTTTATAACCCATATTTATTTAACTAAATTATGACTTGGAAGATAAGGCCTAACATAGGTCGCAATCACATACTAGTAACAATTCATCAGCAACTGTAAACCAGAACAAGATTGATCAGTGTATGTTATTAGTGAAATATCAATGACTTGGTAATGACCAATAGATTCATGCCAATTCATTGTGGGCAAGGGATTCTAGAATTGTAGATCTTTCACTGGTGTGTCCATTTTGCCTTGTTCCTTTCTCTGACAGACTCAGTTTACTTGGAGTATAATTATTAGTAAAATCCTTTTTAATTTTCGAAAGTGTTCCAGCTTGGATGATAAATTATATGGTCATCCTAACTTTAGATAGAATTTGGGGAGAGAAAGCTGAGGAATCTCAGCTCCTCCTATTTGTCACTTTGACCTACAGGAAATAAGGCAATTTTAAGTAAATTCAAAGCCACATAGGGCTAGTTCCTCTCTGGACTACATATGAATACAAATTGGACCAATCAACTACATTTTACACCAGTTGTAACTTCTGTGGGGTCTTCAAAGACAAGCCCGTTTAGAGTGTATTTCAGTGATGCAAGGGAAATTTCACAGACTGCTAAAATGAGGGTGGGAGGTTTGCACTTGAAAGAGGGGGTTTCAATCACTATATTATGGACAGCAGGAGAAAAGCTTTTCTACAGCTGTCACCTGAAACTTCAGCCACTAGTTACTTCAGAGCATTCTACTATTTCCCCATAACATAGAGATAAATTCTGAACACCATGTTATTCAAGGTGGTGCCATGGATTAAAAATGTAATTTAGCACTCCTTGTCCACAGTGTTCAATGTTGACCAAATATGCTGTCAGTGCTGCCTTCTGTGTAATGAAGGGAAAACAAGCTTTAATTGGATTTCATACTTCAGTTGTGTGATTCAATACTAATACAGTATGCTCAGGTGCAAAATTATTAGTAATATAATACTTTCACATTGAGTATTAAGATAGGAATGGGACTTCTGTCTGTCAAGATTAACTGAAAAATTCAGGACTTGATTGTGAAATATAAAGTTTTAAAGACCACCTTGTCTGATCAAATCCACCAAGAGAAAATTCTATGTACATGAACAAGGAATATTTGATGCAACAGACTTGATCATAAAGACACTGAGAAGTCTTTAATTCATCTTGGATGAAGTGATGAAAAACATACCATGAGGTGGTGTCAAGATATGGGGAACAAAAATGTTCAAAAGATGAGAGAAAGAAAAATAAAGCCAGGAAGAAAGAAAATATAGAGGCTCAGAGTCTCCAAATATGAAATAAAAAAGAAGGAAACCAGCAAGAAATCTGAAAGCCACTCCTCCAATAAAACGGTAATATAAAATTTACATTTTCTTGCTTACAAAGAAATGACTTTTCAAGAGATAGTCTTGGAAATAGGCTTTAGGCTCCCCCCCCCCATTTCAATTCATTCCTTTGGGGTATAGAA
Source organism: Platanista minor (assembly GCA_004363435.1). NCBI lineage: Eukaryota > Metazoa > Chordata > Mammalia > Artiodactyla > Platanistidae > Platanista > Platanista minor. The sequence goes on from RJWK010020050.1 coordinate 24,403, forward strand.
AAGCAGACGATGTCACCCAGGGTTACATGATACAAACTTTGCCTACTACCTAAAGCTTGTCAGTTCTTCAAGCAAGGTGGAATTTTGGAGACAAAGAGGATGGCTGGTTTGGGTGTCACTTGACTCTATTTCCTTGGCCCCCAAAAAAGTCATTTTCTAAATACTGAAAATAACTTAAAATGTACACTCATTTATATCTTGGCAAACCAAAAATAAGAGCTAGCAATACCCTCACTTAAATACATCATGTCTTTCTGTCTCATGGATTTGGGCTTTAGCAGAAGCCCAGAAGTTGTACTGTAAGAGTGGGAGTGTCTTTGTTTACATCCCCTGCTCACAGAGTATGGAATCAGGATTTTGGAGGAGAGGACTGCTAAGATACCCCATGCCAGAAGGATTTGCCCATACAATATTCATTCCACTACCTCATGAATTGACAACCTACAATATTCATTCCACTACCTCATGAATTGACAATCTACAATATTCATTCCACTACCTCATGAATTGACAATCTCCTAAGGTCTGAGAAAACTTGGAAGCCCTTTTAATTTAACTTGTGAGACTGAAGGGTATCAGAATACGCCAACCTCAAATCTGCCTCTTTGGCATATGGATTATTTTGAGCCACAGGCAGATGCACAAAACAGTCTGAAAACACAAATTTCCCTTTTATAAAGGAAATTTCCATTTGTAAAGGTATCTTCCTCTCCTGTACCAGGAGGAGGACTCTTATCAACTCTTATCAATGGAGAAGGCACTAACTTAAATCTGTAAAATAAACCTTATTATTATTATTATTATTTTGGCCACAGTGCGTGGCATGTGGGATTTTAGTTCCCTGACCAGGTATCGAAACCATGCCTCTTGCATTGGAAGAGCAGAGTCTTTACCACTGGACTTCCAGGGAAGTCCCAAAACAAACCATATTAAACAATCCTTGCTACCATACTTTTGTTGGTCAGTCACCTTCCCTTAACTTGCCTTCCTTGTCCAGAAGCTCAAACCCTTTTTCCCTTGTTTAGCCTGAGATAGTATATAAGTTCAAGTTCTAACCAGCCCTTTGAGTTACTCATCACTGGGTGCTCCCATGTGTAATTTGTGCATCCAAGTATGATGCACAAATTAATAAATTTGTTTTTCTCTATCCTTTGCCAGACTAATTTATAGGACCTCAACTGGAGAACCTTAGGTGGGTAGAGGGAAAAGATATTTTTCCTTTCCTACAAGATTACTATTATTTACTTCTCCATACATAAAAAAATATCGGCAAAAAGATTATGATTTTTTCTCACACGAAGAACAAGATATTTTGTTTGGTAGCAAAATCAAGCTCTTTGCTATACAGTTACTCTGCCAGCTCTGTGACGATTACAGGATGTAGTACAGGTAAGGGGTGATGTATAGAAATGATCATATTATTATTTTTTATTAAAATATAGTTGATTTACAATATTATGTAAATTTCAGGTATACAGCATAGTGGAAATGATATTATTAAATAATTCCATTTCCCCCGAATACTGATATGCTTAAAGACACCTGTTTTGAATATTTAAAGTACATAATTATAAGCCAAAACTGGTATTTCAAAGAAAGGACAAAAAAACTAAATAATTTCAGCATATTTTTTCTTTGCATAAATCTAAAAACCAAAGTAACTTAATATTCACATACAAATATATATTCTAAGTTTACTTACCCTCTTAATGCTTAATAATCAGTGGGGACTATCAGAGACCAAGAGTGAATGCAGACAAAATAAAACAACAAATTTGAGCACTGATGGCTTCCTTCTTTTTCTCCTCATCCTTTAACCTCTATTTCTTAAAATATTACCTGAGAACCCACCTTCATCTGAATTTGTAAAACTTAGAGTCTTGGTGCCCATCAGAACTATGCAATCTTAATGTCTAGGTTGTGGCCATTTATTTTCAAGTCTTGCATACAATTCTTATGCCTTAATAATTGTTAATATCTCTTTCAGTATTCTCTTATTTTGCCTCCTTCTGGCAGCAAATCTACCTTAATCTTGTTTTACTTCTTCCTTCCACCACTTCTTTCAGTTTTCTTTGTTTATTTGCTCACACTTAACACCACCTTTACATTAAAAGAAAAAAAAAAATCTTAATGTGCTGGTATATGGTCACAGACTTCACTTATCACTTATCCCAGGAAGCCAACCTCCAAGTTTCTAATAAAAAGGGAATAAGCAACAGGATATAAAAGGTTCTGTATGGTCATTCCCCGCTTCCAAAAAATAATTAAAAGGAAATGTCCTGTCTTGGACCAGTGGTATTATCCTCACAGATAAAAGGACAGCCCATTAATCATTAATTGTCATGCTGCTATGAACCGAGCAGGGTGGTTTCCAAAGAACACACTATTCTCCTTCCCTGATCCTTAGCCAGTTTATTCTTGCAGTACAAGTTGCTTAGACCTTGTTTCTGGGCATCATTTAAGTAGTCAGAACAGGAAAGGTGGAGTGCAAGATAACAGATGTGGAGTTTTAAGCAATAGGACATAGTGTTGTCTTTTCTGTTGAACCTTCTCTCAATAATACCAACTCTTCTGTAAAGAGGGAATTGTGAGGGGTAAAAAGTCTTGGCTTCAAGGTCTGTAGTTCTGAATCCTCCTATCCTGAGGAAAAATTTGACCATTCTTAATCAAGTTTAAAATGTTGACAGTGGAGATTGGAACAGAAGGTTCCAAGAGGAGGAAAAAGGCCCTGACATTTCTAAAAACTGTTGTGCAACAGAGTTGGACCAATGGTTATCATGGGAGTTGGGGGAGAGGGAAAGATGAATAAGGAAAGGGTGTGAAGTAACAGAAGATAGGGGGAATGCTAATGATGGAATTCAGGAACTTTATGGTTAGAATGAAAGTAAAGATCGCGTGTTCGTATCAGATGTCACACAAACAGAATGAGAAGTTATGAATTAGTATTGAAATACAGACATGATTATATGATTAAGATTGGATTATCATGATTCTCAGAGGAATTTCAAATACAACTAGACAAGACCTCTGTCTCCCCTTCCACAGAAAGATATGGTTCATTTTTAAATATCCTTGTTTCTCTCAGTTTGTTGGGATGTTGATTGATTCAATTTTCTTCCTAAACTTTCATTTATATTTTAAAAATGACAACAAAGATCATCTCTTAGCTCATAAATGAGGAACAAAAATGCATAAAATTGGTTTTCACAAGAGTTTTTTAAACTTTGTAGTAGACCTCTCCTTCTAATTTATGTGCACTCAAATATGTCATGAGCCCATAATGTCCCCCAAACATAATTTATAATCACAGCCTGTTATCACATCTTTAGCCTATTCTAGGCACTTGGCATTTTAATTCTATTTACCACATAAACCTTCAGCATTAATAAAATTATTAAACTTAATTAATTAATTAGTTGCCCAGATTTGACCTCCCACCCTGCCCCTTTCCATGAGGTAAAGAGGGAGCTCATACCCCTGGTGCCACCTTCTGGACCGCTCTAGCTATTTGATTTTAGAATAAAACATGAATCGTCAAATAAAATAGAAATTTGGTAATATACAGGCTAACGTATTGTTTGTAATATGTTATTAATAAATTAAATAAAAACTTAAAAGTTAGGTAAATAATAATATCCTTTAGGAAACAGTGCCAAATCTATTGATTTTACTCCATACATGAACTGAAAGGACCCACTGTTCTCTTTGCCTCATTCAATTTATTCAGTTTTAACTGGGGTCTATATTGTGCAAGATACTATGCCAAGTGCTTAAAAAAAAATGCAAGGAGGAATTATAAATGTTTTGGTAAAGCCAAAGAAATATAAGTTGAATGAATGACTGAATTTTCAAGATTTTCTCAATCTAAGCTTACTCTTAAAATTTGGTTTTACCCCCTTTCCCCACCTATTTGCCTTCCAAGATACCCAAGAAAGAACCAAATAGAAACAAAAAACAATGATTAGTCTGACATAACGAGTTATATTTTACCTGTATCTGTCTATGCCCTGGAATAATCATAAAAGATACTGATTTTTTTTCTAAATATAAAGGAATTTTGTATTCTTTCAAGATCAGTTTTGCTTTAAAACTAAACAGACTTACCAACCAACAAAGCTAGACCTACATAAATCAAGTGGCCATGTTATTCAGCATTCTTTTATATTCCTGTCAAACTTGTCCATATTCTTTAAGTTTATGCAACAATGTTCACTCCTCAGAGAGTTCTCTGATCACCCCATCTAAAATAAGTCCCCTACCCTGCCTCCGCTGGTATCCTCCAGCACCTCATTGTGATTTAAGTTTCTTCATAAATATTTATAAAAAACTGACTTTACATGGATATTATAAATGTATTTGTTTGTTGGGCATAGTCTGCATATCTCAATAAAATATCAACTTCAAAAAGGCAAGGAGAGGGGGAACAGTTCTTGAGGTGCTAGCCTGCTGTGTTTCCCTCTTTGCCTGGCAAAGAATAAAGCCACCCTTTCATTCTCCTCCAAAAAAAAAAAAAAAAAAAAGGCAAGGAGACTGTGTCTTTCTCTATCTCCAGTACCTAAAACAGCTGCTGTTGCATACTAGGCGCTCAATAAATTGTTAATAGATGAATTTACATTATACAATTTAAAATATGTTCTCCAAGAATATTATTAAATAGAAGCAGCTTTTAAAAAAAATTATTTGTTTATTTATTTTGGCTGTGCCTGATCTTAGTTGCGGCATGCGGGATCTTTTAGTTGTGGCATGTTGACTCTTAGTTGTAGCTTGTATGTGGGATCTAGTTCCCTGACCAGGGATGGAACCCGGGCCCCTTGCATTGGCAGCGTGGAGTCTTACCCACTGGGCCACCAGGGAAGTCCCGAAGCAGCTTTAAAATACATATTAGGGGGCTTCCCTGGTGACACAGTGGTGGAGAATCCGCCTGCCAATGCAGGGGACACGGGTTCAAGCCCTGGTCTGGGAAGATCCCACATGTCACGGAGCAACTAAGCCCATGCGCCACAACTACTGAGCCTGCGCTCTAGGGCCCGCGAGCCACAACGACTGAGCCCATGTGTCACAAGTACTGAGCTCACATGTGTAGAGCCCGTGCTCCGCAACAGGAGAAGCCACCGCAATGAGAGGCCCACGCACCACAACAAAGAGTAACCCCTGCCCGCTCACCGCAACTAGAGAAAGCCCACGCACAGCAACAAAGACCCAACACAGCCAAAAATAAATAAATAAAATAAATAAATTTATTTAAAAAAAGAAAAGAATGAACTTGACATGAAATACCTTAGGTCTATGTAAGGAATCTACAAATCCTGATCTAGGGTCATAATCAAAGACCTAAATAAATGTTAAAAAAAAAATACACATTAGGTTTAGAGATCTAATCAAACATGTATTATGTCCCACAGCAAGAGGTGGGAATTAACTGAGTAAAGTTTTTAGATGTGTTTAAAGTTTAGACTTTTGTTTTATAAATTTCAATTCGGTATGCATATTAAACTGCTTCAACTCAAGGAGGTACAAACATAACACATTGTAATTTTTTTCCCCAATCATCTTCCATCACGCTCTGTTGAGTTTCTCTCTCATCTTGGGCAGATCTCATAGCTTTCTAGCAACTTTCAATAGTTAAGATGCCCCAGTCTAGTCAGTTTAAACCTATAACCCCCTCCCTTACATTTCTTCCTACTCAAGTAGGACCCATCTTCCAGGTTCCTGCAGGAGGGTTCACATTCTCTTCCCATTGCACACCTCAGAGTAGGGAGTGAAACAATTTCTTTTACTTCCTCTCCCCTCTCTCTTCCAGTTCTTTTCTTTTCTGTGGCTGGATATGATAGAAGAGATGGCAGGGTTAGTTTATGTGCAAATGAACTTTCCTTCCTTGGTTGTTGCTACTCCTTGGGCTAACACTGATTGGCAATGAAAATGTTGGCTTTCTCTTGAAGTACATGTGTGAGTTCTTCAGGGAAGTCTGTGGTCCTGCTTTGTCTTCCCCTAATACTTGTAAAAGAGTTATTTAAAATCTTCAGTTGGGGCTTCCCTGGTGGCGCAGTGGTTAAGAATCCACCTGCCAATGCAGGGGACACGGGTTCGAGCCCTGGTCTGGGAAGATCCCACATGCCACAGAGCAACTAAGCCTGTGTGTCACAACTACTGAGCCTGCGCTCTAGAGCCTGCGACCCACAACTACTGAGACTGAGTGCCACAACTACTGAAGCCTGCGCTCCTAGAACCTGTGCTCTGCAACAAGAGAAGCCACTGCAATGAGAAGCCCATGCACCGCAATGAAGAGCAGCCCCCACTTGCCGCAAATAGAGAAAAGCCCACGTGCAGCAACAAAGACCCAACACAGCTAAAAATTAAAAAAAAAAAATATATATATATGTATTAAAAAAATTTTCAGCCACAGGAAAAATATTTGCAAGTACATGACAAAAGGTTGTTTTCCCTTATGTTTAAGCAATTCTTATCAATTAATTAAAAAAAAAAGATATGTATCTAAATAAAAACTTTAAAAACAGGTAAAGAACTTGAACAGAAAATTCAAAAACAAGAAATACAAATACCTTATAAATACTTGGAAACATTTAAACAGATAATAATGCTGAAAAAATCTTTTTTGTTAGGCGTATCAGATTGACAGAAGTTTAAAAAACTTGTATGTAAAATGTTTTTGAAATGAGTATTCTCACACTCTGCTTGATGGAGAAAAAATGGTTTGACATTTCTGAGGACAAACTGACAATCGTATTCAAAGGTCCTATCCTATGAATATATATAGCATTTGACTGAGAAATTCTACTCCTGTAAATTTATCCCCTTCTAAAATAGTCAGAAATACATGAAAAGGTTTATGTACATGGATATTAATTATGGTATTTTCAATTGCAAAAAATGGCAAATAACTAAACAGTAGAGGATTTGTCAAGTAAATTATAGAGCATCTATACAATGGGATATTATGAAACTTTAAAATTGATAATTGACATTTACTGGACACTTGTTATTTGCCAGGCATTTTTTTTGATATATTTTTAATTTTTTAATTTTAATTTTTTAAAGTATCTTTATTGGAGTATAATTGCTTTACAATGTTGTGTTAGTTTCTGCTGTATAACAAAGCAAATCAGCTATTCTTATACATATATCCCCATATACCCTCCCTCTTGCACCTCCTTCCCACCCTCCCTATCCCACCCCTCTAGGTGGTCACAAAGCACTGAGCTGATCTCCCTGTGCAATGCAGCTGCTTCCCACTAGCTATTTTACATTTGGTAGTGTATATATGTCAGTGCAACTCTCTCACTTCTTCCCAGCTTACCCTTCCCCCTCCCTGTGTCCTCAAGTCCATTTTCTACATCTGGTCTTTATTCCTGTCCTGCCCCTGGGTTCATCAGAACCATTTTTTTTTTTTTTTAGATTCCTT
>RJWK010020051.1:0-31816 GCA_004363435.1 Platanista minor
AGATAAACCCACACACATATGGTCACCTTATCTTTGATAAAGGAGGCAGGAATGTACAGTGGAGAAAGGACAGCCTCTTCAATAAGTGGTGCTGGGAAAACTGGACAGGTACGTGTAAAAGTATGAGACTAGAACACTCCCTGACACCATACACAAAAATAAGCTCTAAATGGATTAAAGACCTAAATGTAAGGCCAGACACTATCAAACTCTTAGAGGAAAGCATAGGCAGAACACTCTATGACATAAATCGCAGCAAGATTCTTTTTGACCCATCTCCTAGAGAAATGGAAATAAAAACAAAAATAAACAAATGGGACCTAATGAAACTTCAAAGCTTTTGCACAGCAAAGGAAACCATAAACAAGACCAGAAGACAACCCTCAGAATTGGAGAAAATATTGGCAAATGAAGCAACTGACAAAGGATTAATCTCCAGAATTTACAAGCAGCTCATGCATCTCAATAACAAAAAACAAACAACCCAATCCAAAAATGGGCAGAAGACCTAAATAGACATTTCTCCAAAGAAGATATACAGACTGCCAACAAACACATGAAAGAATGCTCAACATCATTAATCATTAGAGAAATGCAAATCAAAACTACAACGAGATATCATCTCACACTGGTCAGAATGGCCATCCTCAAAAAATCTAGAAACAATAAATGCTGGAGAGGCTGTAGAGAAAAGGGAACACTCTTGCACTGCTGGTGGGAATGTGAATTGGTACAGCCACTATGGAGAACAGTATGTAGGTTCCTTAAAAAACTACAAATAAAAATAAATAAATAAATAAATAAAACTACAAATAGAACTACCATATGACCCAGCAATCCCACTACTGGGCATATACCCTGAGAAAACCATAATTCAAAAAGAGTCATGTACCAAAATGTTCACTGCAGCTGTATTTACAATAGCCAGGAGGTGGAAACAACCTAAGTGTCCATCATCAGATGAATGGATAAAGAAGATGTGGTGCAAATATACAATGGAATATTACTCAGCCATAAAAAGAAACGAAATGGAGTTATTTGTAGTGAGGTGGATGGACCTAGAGTCTGTCATACAGAGTGAAGTAAGTCTGAAAGAGAAAGACAAATACCGTATGCTAACACATATATATGGAATCTAAGAAAAAAAGAAGTGTCGTGAAGGGCCTGGGGGCAGGACAGGAATAAAGACACAGACCTGCTAAAGAATGGACTTGAGGATATGGGAGGGTGAAGGGTAAGCTGTGATAAAGAGAGAGAGTGGCATGGACATATGTACACTACCAAACGTAAAATAGATAGCTAGTGGGAAGCAGCCGCATAGCACAGGGAGATCAGCTCAGTGCTTTGTGATCACCTGGATGGGTGGGATGGGGAGGGTGGGAGGGAGGGAGATGCAAGAGAGAGGAGATATGGGAACATATGTATGTGTATAATTGATTCACTTTGTTATAAAGAAGAAACTAACACCATTGTAAAGCAATTATACTCCAATAAAGATGTTAAAAAAATATAGCAATCACATACTAAAAGTGCTTCATTTATTTCTGTAGATTATTGTATACAAAGGAGTCCACATGTTTCTAAGCTCTTTGTGTAAACAATGGTTGTAGGCTGTGACATGTTAGGAACACAGTCGTGACATCTTTTGGAGTCTTTAGATTTGAGTACCATTATCTTGATTGACAGCCAGATAATGTAAGTACAGAAATAGACAACATTTTTCCCAAAAAGAATGGTCAAAATAATGTAACCATCCATGACAACATAGGGGAAAATATGCTAAAATATGATACTTAAGTTTTGCAGCGCTAAACAGAAAACTTGCAGTTTATAATGTCTTTTGGTACCTTGGGATGGAAAAATCCAAACTTTTTCTGTAGGTAGGGAGATATGGTCCCCATTCTCTGATGTGGACTAAATTGGTCTTTCCACCTGTACTTGGGACAGTTATTTGGTTGGAAGCAACAGGAACCACCTCTGACTGATTTATACTAAAAAGAACTTCTCAGTAGACTACTCTGTGACTTGTACAATCAAAGCAAAAGCTGAATAAGATCTAAGAAAGGACAAGAAAAGAGAAAAGCTTCAGCAATCTTAGTCAGACACTCAAAACACTGCTTTTGGGGGCAGTATCATCAAGACAGCTGGCATCATGGACTTTGAAGCTCAAAAGTCAAGTGTCTGAGGAGGAGAATCTAATTAGCCTGGGTTGAGACATGTACCCCTGGCCAAGTGTGGAGTGCAGAACACTGTGATTGACAGTTCCACTAAGAGCACATGGAGTATGGAAGTACAGTAACCCAAGGGGAAAAAGATGGAGTTCAATGTTCAAAATAAGGGAGGAAGTGATATTGGGCAGACAAATCAAGGATATTCTACTCTACCTTTTCAAAAATCAATTTAGGTCCCAAATGTGGTTGAATGAAATACTAAGGTGGGCACTGTGAGGACAGGTGTAGAGGAGTGGCATATTACTTGAAATTTGTAGTGCTAGATTTCATGTTCTATCATAATGAAAATTTATTTCCAATTTTTACTATGACTGATGCTTAAAAATTTATCTGATTACTTGAATTTTTGAAGATTCACAAATTTATGTTGCAGCAAAAAATTATTTTTTCTTACCAGATGTTTTGGAGAAGATTAAATATAACACTTGAATTTAGTGACATATTGCAAGAACTATGAAACTCTACTTGACACATTTTTGTTAACTACTTCCTAAGGACTAAATTTAGTCTGTTCATTGCACTAAATTGCTGTAGTTAAATTGCTTCATCTTGTATCACCCCTACAATTTCTGTAAAAATCTAATTGTTAAATATGTTGTGTACCAGATGACTAGTGAACTAAGCAAAGATATACAGATAAAGAATAATTAGATTGTGTATTGCAAGGTCACTTTTCTCTTTAATCATTCCTTTCTTGTTAGGTCTTCACAACTAAATTACATAATGCCTGGGGAAATACCTTCTTACAGATAAGCAAGCAAACAAATAAGCAAATTCATTTGATTTTAGGGGGAAAAATATAGGCTTAACTAGCATCATCCAGGGCTTGTTTATGCAGAAAAAGTAGAGTCACATGGTGTCTCTCCAGACTTTTTAGTTACAAGAGATGACATTATAGAAAATGCATAGAAAGGAACCAATGAAGGTTATTTCAATTTTTTTTTTCATTTTTGTGTATATGATGCTTTAGGTTCCAAGCTTCTAATCATGGCTTGGTCTTTCTGGTGACCAGCATCCATCCAGGAGCCCACCAAGCGTCACCTCATTAGAACCAACAGACATTCCTATAACTCATCACTCAGGAAATTACAAGGGTCTTAGGAGCTGTGTGTCAGGAACCAAGGTCAAAGACTAAATGTTAGAACAAAAGATTCTCCTAGTACCTCTTCTTACAGCTTTAGGAGCTCTGTGTCAAGAACCAGGCACAGATATATATATATATATATATATGGTAAGAATATATACATAATACTATTATATATTGTATAATAGTATTATATATAATATTATATATATATATAGTATATTATTATATACACTTTTACATAGTTTGCTTACTATGCAAATGTTTTGAAAATAGCATGTATGCCAAAACACTTTTTAATTTTTATGGACAACAACTCTAATGCTTTACCTTTTTATGGTGATGATTGGCACATATCTGTTCATTATAACATTTAATCACCAAAATAATCCTATCATTTTTCAACAGATTATAGATGAAGAAGGAGGCCTTTGTCCTTGTCCAAAATCAGTCCCAAAGTACTCAAGTATGTGGAAAAAAATTTTCTCATTTTGAATCCATGGTGCTTCTACTTTGCCTCAAGCTCTTATGAAGTAGGGATGTAGTATATTTTCAGCGACAGATATATAGAAAGACTTCATTGAGCAGTTTTAATCTAAACAGGATTATCTACGTAGTCTTTCAACCATTTTCCTGATACAGCTGAGAAGCTGGCTTGATTGCCCTGGCCCCATTCTATCACTCTATAGTCTCAGCCTCCAGGGCACTTATTAAAATTTAGAAAACTTTAGAAATCCGCTAGTAAAATTAGTTTCTCATGGTTTTAGTCATAGAAGTATATCTAAAAACCTAACACCTAAATATAAATTAAAATTTTATGCTAGTTGACACAAACTGTCCTGCCCCACTCCCCAAAAAATCACAAACTTTAGAGAGGCTTAAGGATTATGTTGGATTTTAAAAAATTACCCAAACTGAAGGAAGGCCTTAAAGTGAAATGGTTAAGAATATGTATTGTCAGAGTTTGGGTGAGAATCTTCTGCCTTTTCCTAGTTGTGTAATCTTAGACACGTCATTTAATCTCTCCAATCTCTGTTTTCTTCATTGATAAAAATGTGGATAATCAATAACACTGTGTTTTTATAGGGATAAATTGAAATAATGCACAGAAAGCATTTAGCCCACTCAATTATTAAGTAATTGGTATTATCACTGTATTAGTCTGCTTGGGATGCCATAAAGAAATACCATAGACTGCGTGGTTTAAGCAAAGCAAATTTTTTTCTCACAGTTCTAAAGGCTAGAAGTTCAAGATCAAGGTGTATCAGGGTTGGTTTCTGGTGATACCTCTCTTCCTGGATGGTAGATGACCGCCTTCTCACAGTATCCTCACAGAGGCAGTTGGGTAGAGATAGAGAAACAGAGACAGGGACAGAGACAGAGAGAGACAAGGAGAGAAAGTATTAGCTTTCTGGTGTCTCTTCTTAGAAGGACACTAGTCCTTTTGGATCAGGGCCCCACACTTATGACCTCATTTAACCTGAATTACTTCCATAATGGTCCTGTCTCAAATTAAGGGCTAGAGCCTCAACATATGACTGTGGGGGAGACACAATTCAGCCCATAACAACCATTAGTGACCAGAGTCAGTAATGTTGTTTGTACATAAAAGAAAACTACAAAAACTCCAATGTTTGCAATATCACAGAATTTTGCTTTTTCTAAATTTGTCATCCGTGAGCACCCTAAAACTTTTCTGTCTTCTCTGCATTTTATGTTTTTTAACAAGAGCAGTAATATGCCTGTTGTAGGCAGAAAAAATAATCTTCCCTTCTCCAAGAGATGCCCATGTCCTAACCCTTGGAGTTTATTGAGTATGTCACCTTTCATGGCCAAAGGACTTCCTATGTGTGACTAAATTAAGGATTTGAGATGCTGTAGTTATCTTGGGTTATCTAAGTGGCCCCAATGTAATTATGAAAGTCCTTATAAGTGAAATAAGATAGGGCAGTCAGTGTCAGAGTGATGCAGAAAGAGGAGGACTCAGTCAGCCATTGCTAGCTTTGAAGATGGAAGGGGACTATGAACCAAGGAATGCAGGCAGGCAAATTCTAGAAGCTAGAAAAGGCAACAAAACAGATACACCCCTAGAGCCTCCAGAAAAGAATGTGGACCTGCTCACATCTTCATTTTAGCCCAGTGATACCCCTCTGCCCTACAGAACTCTAAGATAACACATTTATATTGTTTAAGCCACTAATTTACAGAAGAAATAGGAAACCAATATGATGCTCATATTTTTTTTGCATTAAAGAGAAGAATCTTCTACCTGTACTTTAACATATTATTCAAAATACCATTTTTTTCTCTTCCTTCAGCAATGCTGTAGGCATTTATAAATCCTTATAAATCCTTCAAGTCATTACTCAGACTGATAACCAAATATAGAAGGGGTGACTGCAATAGTCTGCCCTTTGAAATAGAATTATCTCTTTATTCAGAAACATTTTATTTGGTTTCTACTGTTTGCTTGCCTGTATTCTAGAAACTGGTGGGAACTGATCTCTGGTCTCTAATGGACAGTTATCTTGTTTTTATTACAAATCTTAACTTTATTATGAAGAGAGACTTGAGGATGAATTTTAGCCATGTCTGGATATAAAGTCTGGCTCTTCCTTATAATAGTGACTTAATTTCTTTATCTTAATATCTTTATCTGAAAAGCGGAAATGACAATCTACTTCATGGATCAATATAAAAGGTTTTAAAGAGATACTGTAAGCAAAAAAGCCAATACAAGGACTGTTACAGAGAAACTATTCAAAAAAGAGCAGTACATCTTCCTTTCCTTCTGTCAAAATATGGTAAACTAGAGTTTGCTTATTAATTTCTTCTTGATGGATTCTTTTCTACCTTTTTGGACAAAGCTCCTTTATAGCCTCAAGAAAGAAGAACATAATGTTTCTTTCTGTTGTGTGTTTGTGTGTGGGAGGGGGTGTCTGTGTGTTTAGGGACAGGTATGACAATTCAAGACTGCCTATGTGACATTAGTCTCTACAGTCAGTGTACATTTTCAAGTGCTTAGTAAATTTCATTTTCAAGACACAATCTTTTTGTTTGTTGGCTTGGCTTTTTGTTTGTTTATTTATATAATTTACCAAATTTATCAATCATTGTTTCTGTTTAAATAAAACAACTTTGGACTTAAATATATACTTTTGTTTATGAGTATGTGTCAAAAATACAAAGTTCATTTAATGTTCTATTCAAACATAATTATTTTCTCTCAGCTATGATTCTGAATTTTAGGATAAAATGATTCTTTATAGGCTTGTAATGTCCACAGAATATTTTTACATCAAATACTGTAGAGTGTGTGTCTTTCTCAAAGACTGTTGACTTTTTAAAATAAGTTCTTCATAAATTTGTAGTCCTGTCATGTAAACAAAAGTATGGATAATTAATATGGTACTTTTACTGTCTTCCAACAGTATTTCATACTATTTAAATTCTTCTATTTGCAGTAAAAATGTATGTATTTTTCCACTACATTATTTGATATTCCATATATAATATCCCACATGAAAAAAATTTCTTTTATAATTCAATGCTAGAAATTATTATTTTTTTTAAATTTCATGGTATTAATATTCTTCCTCATTCAGATAAAAATAATAATAATAATAATAATACTTTCTCTCTCCTACCTCGAGAGTCAGGAAGCTCTTAGACATATTTGAAATAGTGAAGCCATCATGTACTGTATTTAGTGCTTTACATTTGTTCATTCATTTTACCATGTTGTTGTTGAGAAACTAACTCAGAAAGGGTAAGTAACTCGTGTAAGGTCACACCATGTACATGGAGTATTACTGGCATTTGACCCAGGCTCTGGCTCCATAGCTTGTGCTTAAATTTATTTCCCAGTTTACAACTACAGCAGTTTTATTGGTCCTTATGGCTCCTGTATTAAACTGCTTTTATGGAAAGAGATGGAGTTTAATAGATACAAATGAATTAAAATAGTGTTTGTTTATTCTGAATGGAAACATACTGAGCGAAAAGTCATCATCGTTCCTGTTGCAAATGCCTCTAAATGTATCAATGTAGTCTCATAGCATTAGCACAAAATGCTAGCAATGCCAGTGAAAAGAAATAATATTGCATTCTTAGCTTCTGTTTTGTTGGTTACTGTTTACAAGGAAACTTAGTTTATTAAATTTTCCTAATGGGAAAAATACGTTAATATAGACACAAAGCCAAACTTTAATTAATATTTAGAATAGTACTCCCCTGATTATCTCCTCATCACTATAGTTGTAAAATTGTCAATGTTGTCATTTTTTTCACTAAAAGACTTAGCTAAAAATCAAGTGTATATTATAGTAATCTGAGTGTAAGTTTTTGAAGCCAGTAGTTACATGCAGTTATTTCTTTAATTCAGTTATTAACCTTTCAGCCAACACATATACAAAAATGTATGTTTTAGGTACAAGCAATTAAAATCATGCAAAAACTAATTAAATCAACATCAAAGCTAAATTAGAAAACTACTAAAATGAACCGCAAAATATTGTCTTTCTTGCTGCCTAACTACTTAAAATAAACATTGTATATAAATATGACTAAGTACAATTCCTGAAGAGCAAAAAGCTGAGAGATAAGAAACAGTGACTTTTCTCATTCTAACATACTTAATAACTTATTTTTCAAAAGATCATGTAAATATATTCCTAATTCCATCTAATGAACACACTATAACACATTTCTTCTATACTTTTTTTTCAAACTCTATTTTCTTAGTGAATAACTGTCTATAAACCCTTTAGTAAGATCAGATTACATGCTCATCTCAGATGATCCTTTTGTTCTTAAACATTACTTTATCTATAGAAATAGTCATTTATCTGGCATATAAACTAAGGCAGAGGAACAAAGAGGAAGTTAACAATAGTGTAAGTACCAAAAATCTTCAGAGTAATTTCAGACAGCCCACAGAACTATGAATGGTTTTAGATTTAGTATTTACCTAATATGAAACTTTAAAAAAAGTCTGTTATCTTTAAGAGAGATATCCTTACTCTTAACAACAACATGCGGTTGCTTGGCACTATGATTTTTTAAGGGCTAAAATATGTATCATCTCATTTCATTTATGGGGATGAAATACAGTGATTCATTCTATTTAAGCGAATATCAGGTAGGGGAGTGGTAGCAATTTTAGTCTAATTCAACATTTATTAAACACCTACTCTGTAGAAGTCATGGTGCTTCTAAAATTTAGTTTTCCAGTAAAGCACATACAAAAATAGTATTAAAGGAAAAATAGCATAAGATATTTGTGTGTGTGTGTGTGTATGTGCACTTTAAAGAGGATCTAACTTTGATCTCTTGGCACCAGCAAAGTAACAAATATGTAACTCTGGTATTCCAAGCATTTTTTTGAAAGTTCTGTGCAATAGAACCACATTATGATACAATTCAAAAAAAAAAAAAAACTATGTAATGTGTTAAACCACAAACAATATTTAACAATAAGAAAAACACTGTCCTTGGCTCCAAGGTTTTACAGTCTAATCTATTGTATGTTTTCTATCAGACTAAGCTCCTGTATTCCCAAGTATTACAGTCAATATTTCTTTGATGTTTATATGATAGTAATAATTAGAGATATGGTTGGAGTTCACAGCATACGGACTGAGGGAATGTCAGGAACAGATGCCAACAGGCAGTGACGGGGTGGAGGTGAATGGGATTGAATCCCTGACTTTAAAGAACGCAGTGAAGATTGCGATGACCAATGTTTGATCAAATAATTGCAGCCCATTTTGATTGAGTCCCATATCAAAGGCATGTGCATGTAAATGGTCTCAGGAGAGGGCATTGTTATATATTTACACACACTTTCCATTTTATTTTTATTCTTCTAGCCAATCTCTCTCTCTCTCACTCTCTCTCACTCTCTCTCTTTCTCTCTCTCTCTCTCTCTCATTTTAACTAGGGTTTTTCAGCCTCATCACTATTGACATTTTGGGCTGGATAATTTTTTGTCATAGGGGCTTGTCCTGTTCATCACTGGATGTTTCTCAGCATCTCTGTCCTCTACCAACTAAATTCCAGTAGCACTCCCCCCACTGCCCCACCCTCTGAAGTTATTACTACCACAAATGTCTCTGGATAGGCAAAATCAATCATTGTCTAGAACCATTTTTTTAACTCCTTGGAACGTTATTCAGAAAGTATTTTATGAGAACCTGATGCAATGCAGGCAATAGGTTGGTCATGTGGATAGAAGAAACAGATTCATCTTGAGAATAATAAGGGTTCCCTAAGAAGAGAAAACTAACCGTACAGAATTAATTATTAAAAGTAAAGGAAAGGGAAAAATATCCAAACCAAATTTCGTCTTGAAAAACAGAGTCAAGTTAAATTTAATGGTATTTTGACTATCAGTTACTCTTCTGAACATTTTTCACCTTGTTTAGTATGTCTAATGTAGAACAGATCTATTCAAGGAGTTTTATATCCTGACTTGTATTTCCTTTTCTGAGCTTTACCTCTTAATAATTCTATTTTCTCTTTCTTTAAACTAGTAAGTCCCAGGAATGTAGCTCACATTTCCTTGCCTCAAGGGTCACTTCTGGAACTTCTTGACTCTACCCAGAGGTACTGCCCAAAGAGAAGTTTGTCTCATACAAAACTGGAGAAAAAGAATGTCAGTGAAGGAAGGGAAATGAGGCACTGGGCCCCAAAGTGCATAGAAGGATACAAAGTCTTTTAACCAAAACACTTGCCAAGCAATCTTTCATCCAGTTTATAATTTCCTTCATCCCCTGTGGTTCTCCTTGGAAGGCTCTCATTGTCTCACCCAACCATAAGGGAGACTGCAAGAGGGTATTAGGTCATCAGGCACTTGTGTTGTCCTTCTCATAGTATTCTCTTATCCATTTTATCAACACCACTTTCCTTTCTCCCCCACCCACCCTGCATCTTTCTTTCTTGTTCTATGCTTCATAACTACTTTAAAAAATGATATAATATGGAGGGAAAAAAAGATTCTGCAAATACTCAAGGAGGTAAATAGTAGATTCCCTTAAATGAATTTAAATGAGAGTTGCTTCCAAGTTTCTGCCTTAGAAATAATCAAAACCCAAATTAAGTGAAAGATCATGATACAGTCCTTAGTCCTTACACACACTTAGTGCAAGTGTATGAGCCTCAGAAATCTATGGTGTCATGGACATTGTATATTAATGAATCAGAAAATCTAAGTGAATGCTATTCTAGTGATTAAACTATAGCGGTACTTTAAGTGTTTTTGGACTGGCCAACATTTATTTTATGTTCCTTAATTAGATACATCACAATTTCCACCCTCCTGTTTTATTCAAGCATAATTGACAAACTGTATATATTTAAGTTGTACAATGTGGTGTTTTGATATATATATATATTGTGAAATGATTACCACAAGTTAGTTTTCACATCCATCAACTCACATTTGTGTCCTGTTGTGTGTGTGTGTATGTGTGTGTTTGGTGAGAACATTTTAAATCTATTCTCTTAGCAGATTTAAGTGTATAGTACAGTATTATTAACTATCATCACCACGCTGTGCTTTAGATCCTCAGTTATAGTTTGACTTTCTTTTTAAAAAAGATTATCAAATTAGCTCCTTTGATTCCAGAAATTAAAAATTGCTACTAAGGTGAAAATGGGTTTCATTTTGGATGAACTCTGTTGATGGCTGACCAGGGTGCAATTTGAAGCCCTGGTACTGTAGGATAGAGAAGCATAGTCTATCATTAACCTTACTTCCCTGCTGGTATGCTTCTTTGTTGACCTAGTAAGTTTTTCTTTTTGATTCTAGCTTCTCCAGCTCAGGAATGGTGGGAAAGAGACCAATAGGGGAGAAACTAAATGAATAGCAGTAGGACAGGTGTAAAACCGTGTGGTTAACTCTCTTGTCTCACTGACCTTTCCCAAGTTAAGCAAAAAGGAGCCTTAAGCTAGGACAAGTAAGCTAGGACAATGAAGATTATTCATTCATTTAATCGACACATATATTATACGCCCATGATCCACCCACTGTTCTAGTAGGTTGGTGTTAATTAGTTATAGCTGAGGATACGATAAAGTAATAACATCTGGGTTTGCCTGATAGTTTGTAGATCAATTGCCGTATATTTGATCCTACTTGAAATGCTTGAGAAAAGTTTACTTAGATAATACATCAAAATACTTATGTAATTTGAATCCACTTTTTGCAAAACGTTTACCACTTATTCCTCATTTTATCTGGTTTGTAAGTTATTTTCATTTATCAGATTCTTTGTATAGGGTCATTCGTGTACTAGTAAAAAGTGCTGCATTTTTCCTTAAAAGTGCGATGATTGAGGGAGTGAGATTTTAACATGGTGATGAAATGTATTCTTTATGGTATATTTAATGTGGTTTAAATTATAAAACCCAGTATTTATAAGTCATACAATAATCATCTCTCCAGCTACATCTTTATCTTTTCCAATGAATGCTAGATAGCCTCTAATGCACGATAAAATTTGTTTTCCCTTTGTGGAAATAAGCACCTCACCCAAACATTGTTTACTTCTAATCTTTATATATATATATATATATATATATATATATATATATATATATACACACACACATATATGCATATATATATATAATACTACATGTTAAGCTAAGAGAATATCATTGCTAGTTCTATACTTAAGAATAAAAATACTTTTAAATTTATGGCAGACTATTTCATAAGGTGTTTTATGTATTTATGTCACTTTGGTATAATTTTGTAATGTGTGTGAAGTATTTGTAAATATGAAAGTTTGAATTGTTTTATTAAAAGTAGCAGAACACAATACTTTAGTGTCTATTAAATCAAGTAAGATGAATTAACAAGACATTATAATTAAAAGAAATAGCAGCAACTTAACATTATGTTGCCAGAAACATCATTATCAATGTCCTCTTTGGGTATGGGGTATTAAGCATGCCAATTAGGAATGATTTTCTGATTTAAGTTTCTTCCACTGTTCAAAAGAAAGTACAATAATTATTTACTCCAGTCCATCTTTTTCTAATGAATGACCATCAATAAAAAATGTATTATTTCTTTTCCTCCAGGCAATACAGCTAAAGTGTATATTGAGATTCAGGATGAAAATGATCATCCCCCAGTGTTTCAGAAAAAATTCTACATTGGAGGTGTATCTGAAGATGCAAGAATGTTTGCTTCTGTGCTCAGAGTTAAGGTATGAGAACATTTATTAAGATACAGAACTAAAAAGTAAAAACAAAGAGATCATATTTTGTAGATAAACTATAACCATGTAATTTATATTAACTGAGTACATTCAGACAAAAGTCTGAAACAGATTAATGAGTTTAATTAGACAAACTAAATACAGATTAATTATGAGGTGAATACTAAGCAACTTTTTGTGCTTCATTTTTACTATAAAAATAGGAACAAATTATTTATGACATTTTACATTGAATAAGATATAAAAATGTCTGTTTTCCTAGTAGATTTGTATGCCTTTAATATTCAAGCTTAATTTACAATAACGCCAAAGATTTTCAAAATGGAGTTTCTTGTAGCAAATATAAAATTACTATTTTCTGATTGAAGAAATAATGTAATAAATTTTGTAATTCTTTTTTCTGCAATAATTTTTTAAAATTCAAGATGCTAGCTAAATCAATGTAAAAAATAACACTACTAACATTAGTACTTTAGTAAAGATGTTTTAAAACCTTCATATGTCAGAAATGTTAGAATTTAAAAACAATATCATAGACTAAAGTTGATAATTTTCAATTTTTCTTTAGTTAATTATCAAATGTTTTCAGATTTTTTTAATAGTACATAAAGTTGAAATAGTTTTATAACTAAAAAATAAATTTGTAAATATTGCATTATACTGAGGACATTTTATAGGCTATAGGATTTTAGATTATTAATTACAGAGTTATATTTCTGAAGCTATTTTAATAATCAATTTTTAAAATAGCTATTAGCATACAAACATAAAACCTAAATATTTCTAAGCAAATCCAGCTATTGATTGCCTCTAGTTTTGCACATGAGTAGTTGCCTTTTTTTCCCTATTACCAGGAGCACCATGATTGATCTCTTCTTACATATGATTTTATCACCTTAACATCCTTAGGTAAGAAAGAGAAAAATCAACCAAGCAAATAAAGCGTGTGTGTTGTACTTGCAAAATAGCTCTTCCACAGTGCCAAATTCTGACTCCTGATTTGAGTCACCAGTTGCAACTAAAATTGGTGTACAAATTTAAGCCAATTACATTATATCCAACTTGCATTATGATTTACAGGTAACAGTCCTTTGTAGTTGATTTTTATCTTATTTTACATTTTAGTCCTATTAACAATTGATTCAGTTTATTCATTTAGTTGGTAAATAATTTTGGGGTGTTTATAGTGTGAGTTGTTCTAGAAGTTGGACATAGAGCAACTAAACAGCAATCAAACACAAAACCCCCAAACTTCCCACCCTAGTAATGCAAACAAACTAATAGAAGAAGCAAATTGTAGATCAAGAAAACAGGAACTATTAACATAAAGTCATGTGGTCAAGAGAGAGACTTGTCTATTTCTAGGTAAGGAGCATTCTGGGCATTCCAATATAAAGTCTCTAAAGTTGGAGGGAATTTGGGGAGGTCAGTGTGACTGAAAAAGACTGGCTGGGGATGAGACTGGAAATGCAGCCCAGGACTAGAATATGGGATTTATTCTAGATGTGCTTAGAAAGAAAGTCTTGGAATGGTTTTGTCTAGAAATGTGACATAATCCAATATAAAAGGATTATTCTGGATGTTGTGCAGGGTGGGATGTGGGAGTAGGTACACGGTGTTTTTAGACAAGAGTAGAAACAGAGCCCAATGCATCACTAGTCCAGGCAAGATTTGGTAGTGGCTTGAACCATGGTGTAGAATGGAGAGATGATGAGAAGGAAGTAAAAAGGAAGCCAAAAGGGTTTGCTGATGGATTATATGTGGGGCATTAGAGAAAATCAAGGATGACTCTGAGGGTTTTGTTCTGAACAGGTCCCCATCGCTCCCTCGGGAATTATGGTACAAAAATCAAGAGTTCACTTTTGGATATTTCATGTTTGTGAGGCATTTTCAATATGCAAGCATAATTATTGGCAAGATGGTTACAGATGCTGATTGAGATTCAGGAAAGAAATTGCAGACCAGGATGAAATCATGATATTAAGAAAATGGATGTAGGTAGAAAAGTCCAGGGACTTCCCTGGCGGTCCAGTGGTTAAGACTTCGCCTTCCAATGCAGGGTGTGCAGTTTCGATCCCTGGTTGGGGAGCTAAAATCCCACTTGTCTCGCGGCCAAAAAACCAAAACAGAAAACAGAAGCAATATTGTAACAAATTCAATAAAGACTTGAAAGTCCACATCAAAAAAAAAAAATCTTAAAAAAAAGTCCAAAGACTAAGCCTTAGGAACTCAGTACTTAGAGATGAGGAAGAGGATTCATCAAATGATGCTGAGAAATTACTGCCATGAGGTAGCAAGAATACTAGGAAAATGTATAATAGGGTCCCTGAGACTCGTAAGAACTAGATTGATGAAAGAGGGAGTGATCAACTCTCAAGCGCTGCTGTGAATAGAATACCCCTGTGTATTTTTACGTGACCACTCGTGCTAATAGAAGTAATATTGTAGTGGAGAAAAAAAATAAGCTAAATGCTAAAATATTCTATTAATAAAGGAGATTATTCAAGAAACCTATAGATGACTGCAGTAAGAGAATGTAATGGGTGATATTATCTGATGATGACATTTACTTAAGAATTGCAAGAAGGTGGAAAAGGAGATAGAATAATGTTCTAGAAGCAGTGATTCAGAGATAGGACATGTGACACCTATCTAGCTCTAGGCATTGTGTTATTTCAGATATGGGAGCCACTTTTTGAGTCAGCCTTAGAAAGCAGTATCATACGTAGAGGAGAGGACCAGGGTGGGAAGAGTAAAAAAGTAATGGTAATATTCAAAGGGAAGGTTGAATATTTAGGGGATATTGCTGATGATGGACTATATGAATTCCAAGGAATCCTGGTGAAAGGTTGGTGGTGGAAGTAAAGGTGAAGTGGGAAACTGAATCACATTAGGGTGTGTGAAGAGCTACATGGGAAGAAATATCTGTGGGGTGAGAGATGCATCAGAGAGAAGCCATGGACTACTTTTGATGATGTAGACAGGGATGGGATTGATTGTTTCTCCAGGACTACCAAGAATTCTATAACACAGTCCTTTCTTCAATCGATCAGTGAGTTATTCAGGCTAGGGAGAGGGGTCCTTTTCAGGAAACCAATTTCATGCCATATAATAGTCTGTGTAGGAGGGGAGACAGAGAGAGACAGAGAGAGAGGAGGGATGTGAGAAAAAGCATAGCAATGTGTTGATGCAAGTATATGCTGTTATGATTAATTCAGTTAGGAAAGCACAAATTGTTATGTGGATTCAAGGGAAGGAGACATTTTCATTGGTAAAGAACATACAAGTTTTCCTGGGGGATGAAGAATTTGAGTGGCACTGAAGAGCCATTAGACTTTCCCAAAGTGAAATAAATGAGGAGAATAGTCTAAGCAGAGGAAACACAAAGCCAAACCCAGAAAAAACAAAAAGTGCAGAGTGTGTTTGTGGAACAGTGATAGGAGGTAAGGACCTTAGGAAGTGATGGGGGTAATAAATCTTCAGTGGTGAACATTTTCAAATGCTGCCTTTAGCCTTGAAGCTTGGAAGCTTCTCCTTTACAAATTTAATCAGAGTGAAAGTGAGTTAAGCAGGTTTTTTCAATTCATACTTAGGGCAGCAAAATATGTTATTAGGAATAGCCCTGGATCAGGGCCAGCCAAGCCCTGATCTTGGCAGATGATTTAAAAAACAGGGAAGCAGCATACATTTGTGAAAGGGGCTTTTTACCACTTACTGTATAATATTGGGGTAATGTTAGATTTTATCCACCATACACGCAATTTTTTTAGTCCATCATGAAATCATAAAGATAAAATTTTAAAAGTTGTGTTATGTGTAGGAAGGGGAAGAGGAAACATATTACAGGATTTACTAAGAAATATGAGACTAAAATATCAATGAATAAAACAATACTTACTATTTTCAAATATGGACAGTGGATTAAAGGCATTACTAAAAGTTTGTTAGGAGAAAGGCAACACAATGAGAGCATTATTGAAATTAATTATTCAATATAAGTGATAGTAAAAGAAGGAAAATTTTGTGTGTATATATATATATATATATATGTTTGTGTATGGGTGCTCTCTGAAATGGTATACCTAATATGCTTAGAGACCTATTTAAAGTTCTTTTTTTTTTTAAAGAAAATATACATTGTATACCTAGTGTGTGTTGAAAATACAGAGGCAAACAAAACAGACTGTACTTCTGCCTTTATAGAGTTAGCATTCTAATAAACTAGACCAAAAAAGCAAGTAATTATTAAGGCTTTTATTTAAACACACATGTAAAGATTTGGATTCTGGCTCAATGATATGAATGTTCATATCATGTTAAAGTAATTCCTGGATTGTGTCAAAGGACACAGAACAAGAGAATTAATTAGGGACTATCTGCTACATTTGCTATGGTTTAATGCTGATAACTCTGTCACAACTGATTCTTCAAAACTGATTTCCAGGGCTTCCCTGGTGGCGCAGCCTGCCAATGCAGGGGACACGGGTTCGTGCCCCGGTCCGGGAAGATCCCACATGCCGCGGAGTGGCAAGGCCTGTGAGCCATGGCCGCTGAGCCTGCGCGTCCGGAGCCTGTGCTCCGCAATGGGAGAGGCCACAACAGTGAGAAGCCCGTGTACCGCAAAAAAAAAAAAAAAAAAGAAAAACTGATTTCCACTGATCACACCAGTCATTTTAATTGCAGGGAGAGAGAGAAGAAAATGAACTTGTAATTTTTCTCTTCAGTCTTTAATACAAGAATTAATGTCCCTTAAAAGTATTACCCTTAGCATATACCCAAAAGAATTGAAAGCAGGGACTCAAACAGGTATTTGTATATCAGTGTTCATAGCAGCATTATTCACAATAGCTAAAACGTGGAAACAACCCATATGTCCAGTAATGGATGAATGGATAAACAAAGTGATTGCTTTACAATGTTGTGTTAGTTTCTGCTGTAAAATGAAGTGAATCAGCTATATGTATACATATATCCTCTTCCTCTTGGACCTCCCTCCCCACCCCCATCCCACCCATCTGTGTCATCACAGAACACCAAGCTGAGCTCCCTGTGCTTTATAGCAGGTTCCCAGTAGCTTTCTATATTACACATGGTAATGTATTTATGTCAAACCAAATCTCCCAATTCATCCCACCCTCCCCTTCCCCCACTGTGACCACATGTCCATTCTCTACATCTGTGTCTCTATTCCTACCCTGTAGACAGGTTCATCTGTACCATTTTTCAAGATTCCACATATATGCATTAATACATGATATTTGTTTTTCTCTTTCTGACTTACTTCACTCTGTATGACAGACTCTAGGTCCATCCACATCTCTACAAATGACCCAATTTTATTCCTTTTTATGGCCGAGTCATATTCCATTATATATGTACCACATCTTCTTTATCTGTTCATCTGTCAGTGGACAGTTAGGTTGTTTCCATGTCCTGACTATTGTAAATAATGCTGCAATGGACATTGCAATACATGTGACTTTTTGAATTATGGTTTTCTCAGGGTATATGCCCAGTAGTGGTGTTGCTGGGTCATATGATAGTTCTATTTTTAGCTTTTTAAGGAACCTCCATACTATTCTCCACAGTGGCTGTATCACTTTACATTCCCATCAACAGTGCAAGAGGCTTCCCTTTTCTCCACACCTTCTCCAGCATTTATTGTTTGTAGATTTTTTGATGATGGCCATTCTGACAAGTGTCTGATGATACCTCATTATAGTTTTGATTTGCATTTCTCTAATAATTAGTGATATTGAGCATCTTATCATGTGCCTCTTGGCCATCTGGATGTCTTCTTTAGAGAAATATGTATTTAGGTCTTCCACCCATTTTTGGATTGGGTTGTTCAGTTTTTTGATGTTGAGCTGCATGAGCTGCTTGTATATTTTGGAGATTAATCCTTTGTCCATTGCTTCGTTTGCAAATATTTTCTCCCATTCATTCTAAGGTTGTATTTTTGTCTTATTTATGGTTTTCTTTGCTGTGCAAAAGGTTTTAAGTTTAATTAGGCCCCATTTGCTTCTTTTTCTTTTTCTTTTCATTACTGTAGGAGGTGGGTCAAAAAAGATCTTGCTGTGATTATGTCAAAGAGTGTTCTTCCTATGTTTCCCTCTAAGAGTTTTATAGTGTCTGGTCTTACATTTAGGTCTTTAATCCATTTTGCGTTTATTTTTGTGTATGGTATTAGGGAGTGTTCTAATTTCATTCTTTTACATATAGCTTTCCAGTTTTCCCAGAACCACTTATTGAAGAGGCTGTCTCTTCTCCATTGTATATTCTTTCCTCCTTTGTCATAGATTAGGTGACCATAGGTGCATGGGTTTATCTCTGGGCTTTCTATCCTGTACCATTGATCTATATTTCTGTTTTTGTGCCAGTACCATACTGTCTTGATTACTTAGCTTTGTAGTATAGTCTGAAGTCCAGGATCCTGATTCTTCCAGCTCCGTTTTTCTTTCTCAAGACTGCTTTGGCTATTTGAGGTCTTTTGTGTTTCCATACAAATTGTAAAATATTTTGTTTTAATTCTATGAAAAATGCCATTGGTAATTGAATAAGGATTGTATTGAATCTGTAGATTGCTTTGGGTAGTATAGTCATTTTCACAGTATTGATTCTTCTAATCCAAGAATATGATATATCTCTCCACCTCTTTGTGTCATCTTTAATTTCCTTCATCAGTGTTTTATAGTTTTCTGAGTACAAGTCTTTTGCCTCCTCAGGCAGGTTTATTCCTAGGTATTTTATTATTTTTGTTGCAATGGTAAATGGTATTGTTTCCTTAATTTCTCTTTCTGATCTTTTGTTGTTAGTGTATTAGAATGCAAGAGATTTCTGTGTATTAATTTTGTATCCTGCAACTTTACTAAATTCATTGAAGAGCTCTAGTTTTCTAGTGGCATCTTTAGGATTATCTATGTATAGTATCATGTCATCTGCAAACAGTGACAGTTTTACTTCTTCTTTGCCAATTTGTATTCCTTTTATTTATTTTTAATCTCTGATTGCTGTGGCTTGAATTTCCAATACTATGTTGAATAATAGTGGTGAGAGTGGACATCCTTCTCTTGTTCCTTATCTTAGAGGAAATGCTTTCAGTTTTTCACCATTGAGAATGATGTTTGCCGTGGGCTTGTCATATATGGCCTTTATTATGTTGAGGTAGGTTTCCTCTATGCCTAGTTTCTGGAGAGTTTTTAATCATAAATGGGTGTTGAATTTTGTCAAAAGCTTTTTCTCCATTTATTGAGATGATCATATAGTTTTTAGTCTTTAATTTGTTAATATGTTGTATCACATTGATTTATTTGTGTATGTTGAAGAAACCTTGCATCCCTGGGACAAATCCCATTTGATCATGGTTTATGATCCTTTTAATGTGTTGTTGGAGTCTGTTTGCTAGTATTTTGTTGAGGATTTTTGCCTCTATGTTCATCAGTGATATTGGTCTGTAATTTTCTTTTTTTGTTGAACATTGATAACTGAAATATGCTAATGAAAAAGGACTGATAAATTTCATTACATCAGAATAACAGACTACAATGACAAAGACAGCATAACAGATTAAAATACAAGCAATTAGCTGAAAGCAAATATTTACAACATATATTTAAAAAAAAAAACTCAAAGAAACAGTTTCCAGAATACAGAAAGAACTTTAAAACAGCAACTCTTTATCCAATAAAAACAAGGTTGAAAAGTCATGAATATTTATCATATTATTCAAAAATTTCTGTGTGAGGTAAGAAAGATTAAGCTAGACCTTTGAATATTGTTGTTCTTCTTGGGCTGTTGGAAAATACCAGTCAGTGAATATTATTTGTTAATAACAATAGCTGCCATTTATTTGTTTTTATTACTTTTCTGAGAACTGTGAAATCCTCTTTATTTTAGCCTACTGAAAGTGTTTAAATAAAGAAGCAAACGAATAAAACAAATAAACACACTTACCTATAAAGTAGATGCAATTATTCCTTGTTTTATTGTTGGAAAAATTGAAGATTAGTAACGTTATATAGCTTTTCAAGTATTACTCAGGCAATAACCAATGAAGTCAGAATTAAAAGTTTAAGTTTACCTTAGTTTCAAGGCCTTTTCTTGTAATCTCTGTATCACATTGCTTTCTATGGGAAGTGAGGAGTAGTATCTTGGCAGGGGTAGAATGTTGGCAGAAAATAACATATTAAGTTCCTATGAAAAAATTGGAGATAATTAACATGGCAACTAACTGCTTCTCAAATTGAGATGACCTCTGTGAATTATGACCCCCTCTATTAAGGTAACAAGTCAGATCTGGTTTTAGAAACACTTTTCAATTTATAAACTAATTTGTCTAGTTTATTGCATGTCTTTTTAACTGACACTGATAGCCTAATTTAATACAAATATAGGGACAAGTTAAATGTGATCAAGATTAATTTAAATCATTCTGAAGTATGAAGATATTTTCCAGAAGTTAATGCAATAAGGATTAATCCTTCCTTATAAGTTGCAGATATGAAAAATGCAGTGTCAGAAAAATTTAATTAAAATGTAGACTTGATTTCTACTGAAAGTCAAAAAGACCATGAACATTACATCTTTGAGTTAACAAAAAAGCCAGAGTCAAGAAATTTATGGGGGCTTCCCTGGTGGGGCAGTGGTTAAGAGTCCGCCTGCTGATGCAGGGGACATGGGTTTGTGCCCCGGTCCGGGAAGATCCCACATGCCACGGAGCGGCTGGGCCCGTGAGCCATGGCTGCTGAGCCTGCACGTCCGGAGCCTGTGCTTCGCAACGGGAGAGGCCACAACAGTGAGAGGCCCGCGTACAGCAAAAAAGAAAAGAAAAGAAAAGAAATTTATGGACTGAAAGAAAGTAATGTTTCAAAAAAGCATCAAGAAGGGGAGCATTCTGACAAATCTCTAATTTATTACATTGCCTAAATAAGCTTGGAATGACAGCAAGAGATTTTAGCAGGAAGATGCTGGTGAGAGAAAAAAGCCACAGCCATGGTTAGAGGATGAAAATTTCCTTAGTGGCAAAAAGTATAGAAATATGCAAGATTAACAATTCAGAGTGCAACATAATTTTTTTCTAGACAGAGATAAGGGCCTCTGAGGGATCCTGGTCCCTGGCCCTCTGCCTGCTCATATGGGTCTGACAGAAAATACTTCCAGCACACCCATGAGGATTTAGCGTGTGTTTCCCCAGTGTAGCATCTTTTATTGGGCCAGACTCATGCCTGGCTTATGTCAAAACTGGTACTAATAGCAAACCCTTACCCTGTGTTTACACTATGCTAAGTACTCTAGACACTTGTCAGGAATGAACTCATGTATTCCCCTCAGAAAGCCCATGAGGTAGCTACTATTATCATTCTCAATTTATAGATGAGAACGCTGAGTCACAGAAACAATAGGTAACCTGCCCAATGTGTACAGCTAGTCCGTAGTGAAGCCAGGATTCATAGCCAGGCACTCTAGCCTGGAGACAATGCTCTGTTCTCCCAGGTAGAACAGCACCAGGCTGGAGTCAAATCACTTGGATTCAGTCCCAGATCTGCTCTTAACTCTCTATGGAGCATTACACTTCATCACTCTGAGCCATAGTTGTCTTCTCTTATGCAAATACTGCTTTGGAACTAGGTGCGCTTAAATGTCTATAACCATTTCTGATGGTTTGCATGTTACTTACCTTAGGAAAATTACAGTGTGAGGGAAAAAAAAGCCAAGTACCCTAAGAGAATTGTTATATTTGACAACTACATTTTAAAAGGTCAAATTCTGAAATCCAAAGCACCACTTATTTTTCACAGTTTTTGTGGTTTATGTCACTTGAAGCTGGTGGATTATTTTATGACAATTTCTCCCTAGTTGCTCCATATAACAAAGATATAAACAAGTACCAGTCTGAAATTCACATGAAATAGTAATTTTGATTCCCCTTTGCCAGCTCTGGGAAACCCAGCTTTATACAAACACTACTTATTGTTTCAAGAGTGATGTTTCTTAGGAGGTCTTACCATTTGTTTCCTTCATGATTAACATGCCATCTAACCTTCTATGGTTTGTACCTTGAACAAAGTGAATGCACATAGGTGCCTGAGGGCTCATTGCCTTCTTGGCTATAACCCTATAACTGAATTACTATCTATCTATCTATCTATCTATCTATCTATCTATCTAATTTAGATATTATATTGTTATCATGTATCTATGTGCTTGTTTTCTCTACTAGAATTCAAATTTCATCTAAG
Organism: Platanista minor; assembly: GCA_004363435.1. Lineage (NCBI taxonomy): Eukaryota > Metazoa > Chordata > Mammalia > Artiodactyla > Platanistidae > Platanista > Platanista minor. The sequence continues at coordinate 22,784 of RJWK010020051.1, forward strand.
CAAGTATCATGCTTTCTCATTAACTTAATGACATTATAGATACATTGTGCTTAACATCTTAAAGTGGTGTTAGAAATTTTATTTATTTTTACATGTAGTTACGCCTTTTAATGTGTTCAATCAGGACTTTCCATGTAATACTTTAAAGAATTATTGACTTTCAGATAAGTAAAATACACTTTAAATTAAACTCTCTTGGGCCTGATTACAGCACTGAGAGTGACAGGACCTATCATTTCTCTGGTAATTTCCCTTCTTGTCAAAATTAGGAGCTTAGATTTGGTGATATCTTTATGAATCTATCATGGTTTCCCATTGATTTAACTGCTCTGGAGAAACCAAATGTCAAGAAGATTATTTTTTCCTAAAAACTGGTATATTTTTGTTATATATTATTGTATCTTATGTATTTTTGGAAAAGACCTCATGTCTATTTTTGAATTCCATGGAGTATATGCAAACAGATGGTTACTAACCACTCTGTGTCGAAGAGACTATACATTCTAAGCCTGTATTTTCCCCTGTACAAGTTGAGAGATATGAACATAGCACCATCACCAGTTTCTGATGCATAACATTTGCCTCTTTTGGTCAGAACAAGCAGAAAATTATAGTTTTGTTGCTAGTATTATACATGGACAAGACCACATCTATCTTTGTAGCCACAAATGGAGTTTCCAGATAAAATAATTCCACATATATGTTTTACTCTCTTTCTCTTCCCTTTCTCTGCAAAAATCTGTCTTTTTATTGCCCATAAGAGAGATCTAAAATCATCTCATTTACATAGTAGTAACTCAATTTACAATTGTTGGTTTGAATGTAACTTAAGAATTGCCTTAATTTTTATTGCTTAAAATAGGAATGGGACTATTTTTTTACAGGCTATAAATGTCTGAAGAATGACAAATTTGGGGTCCTTAAAAGTAGAGGGAAATAGCTCTCATAACTGGAAATTACCTTAAAAGAAGAGAGTTTGAGAACTTTTTATGGGTTTCAAGCCATCAGGCATGTACATGAAGAAAAAGTAGCTTATTTGATGAATGTGCGAATCATTTAACCTTCCCTAAATTAATTGGTGGCCCATATATTTCAAAGTCTGATCACACTTTAGTGAGATTAGCAATGTATTTAATGCTTGCATGTCTTTCAGATGATTAAATGTCTAACAATCCAAGATATGGATGTGGAATATTATCTTTTGAATCAAGCTTGCATTTTCTTGTAGAAGATTTTATATGTTGTTGAGCAGTGATGGTTATATATACATTCCTATTTTATGTTTCAAGGACAGTATCTTCCACCACCTGGTAGGAATATTGACAATCAGAATTTTTCTGAAATTTTCTGAAAATTCTTCTGAAATTTTTTAAACCTCCATTTAACTTTGTGCTGTACTGAACTGACACAGGAGACCTATAACACCAATCTTAGCAAAAATGATAAAAGTGAGCTTTTTAAAAGGTTTTTATTCATACTTCTCTAAATACACTTTATTTTTGAATTGCCTATTAGTACTGCCAATGAGAAGAGTAAAGTACTAGATTTCCCTAAAATGTATTTTGAAGAAAATTCATTTCTAAAAAAGTCATAAAGAATGGATGACTCTCCCCAGTAATTCTAATGTATTTACATTAATGAAAACCAGCAGGCCTGGAGCAAGACTATGTACATAAAGGGAATATAATTTACATCGGTTAGTTAATAAGTCACTGTATATCTGAGAATTACAAAGAGACTTTTCAAATTTTTTTTCAAAAACAGACACAGAAATGTCTGCAATCACAAAAATGAATTCTAATGAATAGGAATAGTAAAACTCTAGAAATTCTCATCAATTAGATCCTGAAACTTTATGTGGTTGCTACACTAATTTTTGTAAATTTGTATCTCTTTTTATAGTGCCTCATTTTATTTGTTCCCAGGATTTTTTTTTCCTAGCAGTCATGGCCTCTTACAATCCCAGTGATCCATAAAAAGACAAAGTCAATGAGTTTCATAGTAATTTGAAAGACTTTATTACCACCTGAAGCCAATAGACCTGAAGATATGCTACAAGACAATATCAGAGATCTCCAATTCAGAGTATATAAGAACTCTAACAAACTGATGAGTGAAAACAAAACAAAACAAAGAGCTCAAGATAAAAAGATAGGAATCAGACTTGAATAGACTGTGAATAAAGATATAAAAATTGGCAAAAAAATGTATAAAGAGGAATTCAACTTTATTAACTACTAGGGAATTACAAAATAAACCATAAGAAATCACCACATGTTCATCAGGATAGCTAAAATAAAAAAGACAAAACCAAATTTCAAAAAAACTGAAGTTCTCAGATATTGCCAAAGGGTTATAAATTAGAACAATATTTTGGAAAACAGTTTGACATCATCTACTAAGTGTGAACATATGCATATCCCCTAATTCATAATTTCTACTCCTAAGTTTTTACCCAACAAAAATGAATACATATGTTCCTAAGAGATATGTACAAAAAATCCACTATTTGTAAATACGTTAACTGTCTGTAAAATCAAAAAGCTGCAAACAACCTCAATGTCCAGCAACAGTACATACATTAATGTATGTGAGCAAATGAATTCAGACAAAAAATACAAATTTCTTTAAGTCCCTTTATATAAAGTCCAAAAACAGGAAAAACTAATCTAATCAGAAGAGTTGTTATTCTTAGGGGGAGACTGATAATGCGCTATTTCTTGATCTAGATGCTGGTTATGTCTAGAGATATAATTTGAAAAATAAAAATTTTAAATGTTTAAAAAGTGCTAAATTCATAAAAACAAAAGGTAGAAGGTTATTCAACTTTCTGATAATTCAAGCTATTTTTTCTTGGAAGGTGTAAAATAATTCTGACCAAAGTAGAGGAGTTCATATTTTTCTTATTAGCCCTCTGTGTAGTTAATATTAAGGAATTATCTATTTTTAATTCTTAGTGAAACAATGCCACATAGTTTTCTTTTGATTTTAACAAGAAAGCATGTTTTGGGAAAATGGGACACTATGATATTGGTGGCTGTGACTGAGAAATGCCAGTAATCAAGCATGGCAGGTTGAATCTGGAAGATGGTATTGGTAGAGAGAATGCAAGTTGGTATGAACAAGCACATGGGATTATCTGGTTCTTGGTTTCAGAATCCAAAATTGTAAGCCAGAGAGATAAGATTTGGACCTGAAAATTGTGTAATCATATCCACAGGTTAGAAACAGATTGCTAAGTCCTTGCAAGACACATGAGCGCAGGCAAAAGCCTTGCTGCTATGTTATGATATAGAGCACTGACCAAGAATCTGAGCTGAAGAATAAGTGAGAGGGAACAGATTGAAGTTTTAGAAGAACCAGGTGAAAGAAGTATTTAGGTACTCAGCAGAGAGCAAGCATCACAGGAAACGTATAGTGTGCCTTCCAGACCTAGAAGGCCCTGGAGGTGAGCTCAGAACACACTCACTGCAGGGTTCAGTAACAAGGGTAAGGCTAGGTGATACTGAGACAACCACTTTTGAGGGAGGGGCTTTTTGTGGGTTTACAATTCTGAGTTAGAGCTAAAATTAGAGAGTGGGATGAGACTGAGACCAAAAGTACACAAAAAGTACTTCTGTAGGCAGGAAATGAGTAGAACAGGAATGCCTCTGCTCCTTCTATGACAGTAGGAATGACTTAGGGAACTTTTCATTTAAGTTGATATGGATTAAAGTATAATCAAATATTATGAATATGCTAAATCCCAAGATTATGAAATATCAGGTAAATACATAAAGGCCATAAAAATGAAGTTTTGATATTTAAATCTGTATCTTTTCCAAAAACATAACGAAGAACACAAATCTGGATTTTTACCCTTTAACCACTACTGGGCTGTGTAACCTTGGACAAATTTCTTAATTTCTCTAAGCATCATGTCTACAAGTGATGGCAGTACTATCTAACAAATTTCTTATGTTATAAATTTTTAAAATGCATAAAAAGCATGAACACAGTGCCTGGCTCCCAGAAATCTCTCAGTAAGTATTCACAGTCATTATTAGTTATTTTATCTGAGTAGTTCTTTTTACCTATAAGATTATCATAATCTCAGACTCCAAATGTTCTTAATTCAGCATACACAGTTCATGTAAGTTATTAAAAACACAATTCTATTGAATGCTCAGTTATTTTATCATTGCCCTTGAAACCAAACAGTGGGCATATCTTTCTAGTACTCACGTTTAGCATCAGTATGGACTACTAATTTTTCTTCTTACCTTAATGGTAGAATAAAGAATAATTATAAAAGCTGAAAGTTAATATTAAGATATTATTCCAATGAGAAGTAATCAATATAACTTTTTCAACTTATGTATTTTAAATGAGGTGGTCAGTTCTCTTACATAAGCAATGATAATATTGATATTTTTGAAACATATTTATAAGTTTTAACTGAGTAGTATTATCTTAACACTGCATTATGAAGTTTTTTTTTTTACATCTTTATTGGCATATAATTGCTGTACAGTGGTGTGTTAGTTTCTGCTTTATAACAAAGTGAATCAGTTATACATATGTTCCCATATCTCTTCCCTCTTGCATCTCCCTCCCTCCCACCCTCCCTATCCCACCCATCCAGGTGGTCACAAAGCACCAAGCTGATCTCCCTGTGTGATGTGGCTGCTTCCCACTAGCTATTTATTTCACATTTGGTAGTGTATATATGTCCATGCCACTCTCTCACTTTGTCACAGCTTACCCTTCCTCCTCCCCATATCCTCAAGTCCATTCTCTAGTAGGTGTGTGTCTTTATTCCTGTCTTACACCTAGGTTCTTCATGACCTTTTTTTTTTTTCTTAGATTCCATACATATGTGTTAGCATATGGTATTTGTTTTTTCTCTTTCTGACTTACTTCACTCTGTATGACAGACTCTAGGTCCATCCACCTCACTACAAATAACTCCATTTCGTTTCTTTTTATGGCTGAGTAATATTCCATTGTATATATGTGCCACATCTTCTTTAACCATTCATCCGATGATGGACACTTAGGTTGCTTCCATGTCCTGGCTATTGTAAATAGAGCTGAAATGAACATTTTGGTACATGACTCTTTTTGAAATATGGTTTTCTCAGGGTATATGCCCAGTGGTGGGATTGCTGGGTCATATGGTAGTTCTATTTGTAGTTTTCTAAGGAACCTCCATACTGTTCTCCATAGTGGCTGTACCAACTCACATTCCCACCAGCAGTGCAAGAGGGTTCCCTTTTCTCCACACCCTCTCCAGCATTTATTGTTTGTAGATTTTTTGCTGATGGCCATTCTGACCGGTGTGAGATGATATCTCATTGTAGTTTTGATTTGCATTTCTCTAATGATTAATGATGTTGAGCATTCTTTCATGTGTTTGTTTGCAGTCTGTATATCTTCTTTGGAGAAATGTCTATTTAGGTCTTCTGCCTATTTTTGGATTGGGTTGTTTGTTTTTTGTTATTGAGCTTCATGAGCTGCTTGTAAATTTTGGAGATTAATCCTTTGTCAGTTGCTTCATTTGCAAATATTTTCTCCCATTCTGAGGGTTGTCTTTTGGTCTTGTTTATGGTTTCCTTTGCTATTCAAAAGCTTTAAAGTTGCATTAGGTCTCATTTGTTTATTTTTGTTTTTATTTCCATTTCTCTAGGAGGTGGGTCAAAAAGAATCTTTCTGTGATTTATGTCATCTGCAAACAGTGACAGCTTTACTTCTTCTTTCCAGACTTGGATTCCTTTTATTTCCTTTTCTTCTCTGATTGCTGTGGCTAAAACTTCCAAAACTATGTTAAATAAGAGTGGTGAGAGTGGGCAACCTTGTCTTGTTCCTCATCCTAGTGGAAATGCTTTCAGTGTTTCACCACTGAGGACGATGTTGGCTGTGGGTTCGTCATATATGGCCTTTATTATGTTCAAGAAAGTTCCCTTTAAGCCAACTTTCTGCAGGGTTTTTATCATAAATGGGTGTTGAATTTTGTCAAAAGCTTTCTTTGCATCTATTGAGATTATCATATGTTTTTTCTCCTTCAGTTTGTTAATATGGTGTATAACGTAGATTGATTTGCATATATTGAAGAATCCTTGCATTCTTGGAATAAACCTCACTTGATCATGGTGAATGATCCTTTAAATGTGCTGTTGGATTCTGTTTGCTAGTATTTTGCTGAGGACTTTTGCATCTATGTTCATCAGTGATATTGGCCTGTAGTTTTCTTTCTTTGTGACATCCTTGTCTGGTTTTGGTATCAGGGTGATGGTGGCCTCGTAGAATGAATTTGGGAGTGTTCCTCCCTCTGCTATATTTTGGAAGAGTTTGAGAAGGCTCGGTGTTTACTCTTCTCTAAATGATTGATAGAATTCGTCTGTAAAGCCATCAGGTCCTGGGCTTTTGTTTTTTGGAAGATTTTTAATCACAGTTTCAATTTCAGTGCTTGTGATTGGTCTGTTCATATTTTCTATTTCTTCCTGATTCAGTCTTTGCAGGTTGTGCATTTCTAAGAATTTGTCCATTTCTTCCCAGTTGTCCATTTTATTGGCATAGAGTTGCTCGTAGTAATCTCTCATGATCTTTTGTATTTCTGCAGTGTCAGTTGTTACCTCTCCTTTTTCATTTCTAATTCTATTTATTTGAGTCATCTCCCTTTTTTTCTTCATGAGTCTGGCTAATGGTTTATCAATTTTGTTTATCTTCTCAAAGAACCAGCTTTTAGTTTGATGGATCTTTGCTATCATTCCTTCATTTCTTTTTCATTTACTTTTGATCTGATCTTTATGATTTCTTTCCTTCTGGTAACTTTGGGGTTTTTTTGTTCTTCGTTCTCTAATTGCTTTAGGTGCAAGGTTAGGTTGTTTATTCAAGATGTTTCCTGTTTCTTAAGGTAGGATTGTATTGCTATAAACTTCCCTCTTAGAACTGCTTTTGCTTCACCCCATAGGTTTGGGGTCGTCATGTCTGCATTGTCATTTGTTTCTAGTTATTTTTTGATTTCCTCTTTGATTTCTTCAGTGATCACTTCATTACTAAATACTGTATTGTTTAGCCTCCATGTGTTTGTATTTTTTACAGATCTTTTCCTGTAATTGATATCCAGTCTCAGAGCGTTGTGGTCGGAAAAGATACTTGATACAATTTCAATTTTCTTAAATTTACCAAGGCTTGATTTCTGACCCAAGATATGATCTATCCCAGAGAATGTACCATGAGCACTTGGGAAAAATATGTATTCTGTTGTTTTTGGATGGAATGTCCTATAAATATCAATTAAGTCCATCTTGTTTAATGTATCATTTAAAGCTTGTGTTTTCTTATTTATTTTCATTCTGGATGATCTGTCCATTGGTGAAAGTGGGGTGTTAAAGTCCCCTACTATGAATGTGTTACTGTCGATTTCCCCTTTTATGGCTTTTAGTATTTGCCTTATGTATTGAGGTGCTCCTGTGTTGGGTGCATAAATATTTACAATTATTATATCTTCTTCTTGGATCAACCCCTTGATCATTATGTAGTGTCCTTCTTTGTCTCTTCTAATAGTCTTTATTTTAAAGTCTATTTTGTCTGATACGAGAATTGCTACTCCAGCTTACTTTTGGTTTCGATTTGCATGGAATATCTTTTTCCATCCCCTTACTTTCAGACTGTATGTGTCTCTTGGTTTGAAGTGGGCCTCTTGTAGACAGCATATATATGGGTCTTGTTTTTGTATCCATTCAGCCAGTCTGTGTCTTTTGATGGGAGCATTTAATCTGTTTACATTTAAGGTAATTATCAATATGTATGATCCTATTCCCATTTTCTTAATTGTTCTGGGTTTGTTATTGTAGGTCTTTTCCTTCTCTTGTGTTTCTTGCCTAGAGAAGTTCCTTTAGCATTTTTTGTAAAGCTGGTTTGGTGGTACTGAACTCTCTCAGCTTTTGCTTGTCTGTAAAGGTTTTAATTTCTCCGTAAAATCTTAATGAGATCCGTGCTGGGTAGAGTAATCTTGGTTGCAGGTTTTTCTCCTTCATCACTTTAAGTATGTCCTGCCAGTCCCTTCTGGCTTGAAGAGTTTCTGCTGAAAGATCAGCTGTTAACCTTATGGGGATTACCTTTTGTGTTATTTGTTGTTTTTCCCTTACTGTTTTTAATATATTTTCTTTGTATTTAATTTTTGATAGTTTGATTAATATGTGTCTTGGTTTGATTAATATGCGTCTTGGTTTGATTAATATGTGTCTTGGCGTGTTTCTCCTTGGATTTATCCTGTATGGGACTCTCTGTGCTTCCTGGACTTTATTAACTATTTCCTTTCCCATATTAGGGAAGTTTTCAACTATAATCTCTTCAAATATTTTCTCAGTCCCTTTCTTTTTCTCTTCTTCTTCAGCAACACCTATAATTCGAATGTTGGTGCATTTAATGTTGTCTCAGAGGTCTCTGAGACTGTCCTCAGTTCTTTTCATTCTTTTTTCCTTATTCTGCTCTGCAGTAGTTATTTCCACTATTTTATCTTCCAGGTCACTTATCCATTCTTCTGCCTCAGTTATTCTGCTATTGATCCCATCTAGAGTATTTTTAATTTCATTTATTGTGCTGTTCATTGTTGCTTGTTTCATCTTTAGTTCTCCTAGGTCCTTGTTAATTCTATTTCCAAGGTTTTGGATCATGTTTACTATCATTATTCTGAATTCTTTTTCAGATAGACTGCCTATTTCCTATTCATTTGTTAGGTCTGGTGGGTTTTTATCTTGCTCCTTCATCTTCTGTGTGTTTTTCTGTCTTTTCATTTTGCTTATGTTACTGTGTTTTGGGTCTCCTTTTTGCAGGCTGCAGGTCCATAGTTCCCGTTGTTTTTGGTGTCTGTCCCCAGTAGCTAAAGTTGGTTCAGTGGGTTGTGTAGGCTTCCTGGTGGAGGGGACTAGTGCCTGTGTTCTGGTGGATGAGGCTGGGTTTTGTCTTTCTGGTGGGCAGGTCCACGTCTGGTGGTGTGTTTTGGGGTGTCTGTGGACTTATTATTTTAGGCAGCCTCTCTGCTAATGG